>JAUMHM010088006.1:0-10078 GCA_032362435.1 Melikaiella ostensackeni | reverse complement strand
ATAATCTTTCCGTCTCGCTACTTGCAAATGTAGTGTTGTTATATCTGTTTGTTTGTATACTAGTTATTAACTTTGGGCGTTTCATGGGGACTGGGCGTAAGTCCAGATCGAGATAGGGATTGTCCGCCTCGATGGGTCGTCGCTTGCTCGCATCTCGGGTTTAGAGAGGGTGCTTTGCGATGTTGCGGGGCTTAACATAAGTTAACCCCGTAAACTTAACGATCCCTACCTCCAACCGGTTTCGTAAAAAGCATATAGTTGATACAGAGCAAATTTGAAGCGTCTATGAGCTCATTGAGTCCGATTCAATCAGGCTCCTTGGCGCAGTGGATGGCGTGCCAGCTTGATACACCGCGCGACGGTCTGGGTCCGAATCCTGGCCCGGAGTCAATTTTTGCGCTCTATCGATTATTTACAGGTCTTCGAATTGCAGAAATATGGCTCTACTTTTTGTAGAAGCAATGGTAGGGATGTGGAAAAATTTATTAAAAATTGTTGGTTTCAATTACAAAAATATACAACCATACTACTTTTAGTTCTGATTAAGATATTAGATTGACTCAAAATCCAAATGGTCACACAAAGGCTCCGTAATTATTCACAATTTCCGCTAAATATGTGATTGTTTTTTTCTTCGTGCAAATCACGATATTTCAAGATAGTTTTATGTACTGGAAAACAAGTATTGGAAACAAGTGTTTGATACTCATGACATACAATTTTATACGTAATAAAGCGCATTATTCCGTGGACTTCTAAGTAAATAAATAAAAAAACAAAATAATGTGGAAACTAAACTTTGTATAGAACGTAATACAAGAAAAATTATATTAAATATGCTTCGATTATCTACTATTATTCATTTCATATAGTTGTAATATAGTAAATAGTTTCGAGACATTTAATATTGTTGACACAATTTCAAAAAAATTCACGCGATATATTGACACTTCTAAGATTGGTCCTGAGCTTAGGTATTCGGCATATAAGGTCAATAAATGTAAGTGTAATAATACTTATTGGTCTTATGGAAAAATTAACTTTCGCGGATTGCATTAAATTTCCATGTTCCAAGACCCCCTGAATTCGAAAAGATAGGTTTCACGTTGGTGCCTGTCTGTTGTCATTTTTATCGTTGCCGTTGTCGTCTATATACCGGATAACTCTTGAAACACTAATCAGATTGGATTGTGCTTTGGCATACTTTTTTAGGAATCAAAAAGAAAGGACTAATTTTTCGATAAGACGCATAATTTTTCTTTTAATCGTGAAAAATGTTATTAAAAATAAAAAATTCCGCTTCCAGGTAAAACTGTACGAGGTGCGAAAAAATGTTGGAGGAGAAAATTGTTCTTCTCAAAAGGATCTACAAATTCAATTCAGACAATTTTTTTGATAAGACGTATGCTTTATTTTAATCGGGAAAAATTGTATTAAAAATAAAAAATTCCATTTTCATCGAATTTGCGATTTTTAAATATCAAATAGATACACTAATCTAATTTGTTAGGTGATAAACATACTCGTAATTAACAAAACAAACTATGCTGCAGAAATGAATATAACATAAATCTATGATAATAGAATTCAAGATAATATGGAAAATTTTGCGTTTTGAGTATACTTTAATCGAGTGCGAAGCGCGAGACACGTGATGAGAATGTTTTCGTTAAAGTCGAATAGGTTTAACAAAAAGAATTCATAATCAACATATGATGGTTGTTAATCCCTTTATTCATCTTTTGTTTTATCTATTAATTTTAAAAGGTCTCTGCACAAATACAGGTGACATACATGGACCGAGCGCGGAGAAGCGAGCCGCGTGCGTAGCACACGATGAGAATGTGCCCGTGCGGCGGGCAGATTTTTTGTTATAGCATTAAAATTCCATCTCTAATTATTTGAGCAGAAAACGTGGCTGCCATTAGTTATTGCCTTAATCAATTATTTCAAAAGACGAGACTGATCGCGCGTGTCAGCGCGCGTGTTTACGTCTTCGAAATTCTATACTGCATGATTTATTGCATTTTTGAAATATATTATAATTGTCTGTAGAAAATATTTTTTTGAAGATAGTCGCATAATTTTGTGTATACATGATTTTTAATAATTTCATTAGGACGTTGTTCTCCCAAGAAAATACGTCACAATTCCCAAGGTCGAAGTTGATAAAATACCGTGTACAACTGTCCATATCTGTATCAATCCAAAAAAGCGTGACCCAAGTTTTCAATCCTCCTCAACCCTCTTCAATCCGAATGAATCCGGAGCTCATTCTGACATAGTTTTCAATCCGAATGAAGTCGACTAAATTCGACGCTGCGACACCAGTCCGAATGGATCAGACTGAATTCGAAGACAATCCGCATGAATCCCACACCAATTTGAAACAAACTTTCATTTCTTCTCAATTTGACGTCCAATTCGAATGAATGCGAGAATCATCCCGAGCAAGTCTCAATCCTTTCCGATCGGTAACCAACAACAACTTCAATCCGAAACCACCTTTCAATCCTCTTGAGTCTATGCGCTCAATCTGAGGGATTTCGAGTCTCATTCGGAAAGACTTTTCAATCTTTCTCAAGCCATGCGTCAACACCAACTTCAATCTGCATCAACGAGAACCCACAATTTGATCCTTCCCAATCCGACTGAATCCGAGGCTCCTCCGTGAAGACTTTTCAATCTTTCTCAATCCGTGACCCTAATCCGGAACCACCTTTCAATCCTTTTCAATTTGTATACTCAATCCGAATCAACCCGATGCTCATCCAAAAAGTCTTTTCAATCCAACTAAATCAGTGCAGGAACAACAACTTTAGTCCGAACGAATACGAAACTACTTTTCAATCCTCTTTATTCCATCAGTTCAATCTAAATGAACCCGAGACCCATCCATATTGACTTTTAAATTTGTCTACATCTGTGCATGAACATCAACTTCAATCCGAATCAATCCGAACCCGCCTTTTAATCCCTTTGAATCCGTAGGTAGATTTCTGTTCTTACGTGTCTCACAGTTTTCGAGATATACCAAATTTTTTGCTTGAAAATCTTTTTACTGAGTTAGTAGAGGTGGCCGAAGACCATATCCCTTTATGAAACCATGGAAATGTTGTCAGTCTTCGCGTATCTATCACTATTTTCGAGATAATTCAATATTTCGATTTTTTTAGATTCTGTAAATATTTATTTTCACTGGGTTAGTTCGGGGTGATCGAGAACAACCGCCCTTCATAGGACCCTGAAATTTTTTTCAGTTTTCACGTATCACTGACCGATTTCTAGGTAACTCAAAATTCTTATATTTGATGTGTAAACATCTTAGGCCTCGATATGGAGAATTAGAGCGTTAAATGCTTTGGGTGGGTGACGAAAAAATGTAACAACTTGAGTTCTTTAGTCTTTTCACCGGATGTTAAACGCTAGATTAAACTGCTTAAACTAAAAATAATTGGAGTATTTTGAATCTTTCTGAAATCTTTGAAATTCTTGTGAATTCTTTGATTTATGTAAGATTTTAGTTTGATTTAACGTTTGTTAGAAATCTTTGAAGTATTTTGCAATCTTGTGAAATCTTTGTGAAATATTTTGAAGTTTGTGTGTAAGATTTTAGTTTAATTTAATGTTTGTCGAAGATTTTCAAACATAAATCTGTTTTAGATCGTAGTTTAGGACGCATGTATTATTTTTTTCTTTCAAATTTTGAAAATCTTTTTCCTCGATTACTTCGGGGTGGCCAAAGACCATCCCTCATCATCAAACCTTGAATATGTCAGTTATTGCGTATCTCTCACAGTTTTCGAGACATCTCAAAATCTTAATTTTTTAAAATGTTGAAATCTTTTTACTGGGTTAAATGGAGTGTTTGAAGACTGACCTTCTTTATAAAACCCTGCAAATATTGTCAGTTTAAAATTAATTTTTCTCGTGAAGAACATTCATTAATTGGCATTGGGGTCTATAATTTTTTTATTCTTATAATTATCAAGCTTTTTAGATTATAAGAAACCTAACACGTTTCGTCCTAGGCTAGCTCACTTTACTCATCAGTAAGGCAATGCGAACCAGCCCTGTCTTATACGTTTGAGAATTTAATTTTTCTAAACTCCATTGTATCACGTTTTTGAATTTTTGTGAGTTCAAATTTTTTTAAATATTATATAAGACATTTCGGACATGGATATGGGCCGAAACTTAATTTAATTGGCATACATTTTTTTAAGGAATTAAATTTTCAATTTAAACAAATTCTTAATATTATCTAATTGTAAGTAGGTAAACATAGAACCTATTAGGCGTTCTGGTCAAGGATAGAGTTCGGAACGCAAATTAATTGAACTGAAAAAAACCTCACTCTCTCCCTCTTTCCTCCATCACTGCTTCTTTACGCGTTCCACTGCAGGGGAATGTTACGGAACAACACGACACTGAGCAATCCTACAAGTGAAATATTTCACTAAGGCCTACCCGCACCTACACAAGTTTTAATATTCAATGAACAGGGTTTTCACAGCCTAATGTACTTGAAAGAAGTGCAAACAGTGACTAATTTAAGCTAGAGAATGACAAAAAGTGACTAATTTTGAAGACAAAATGTGACTAAAAGTGACTACTTTTCACACACAAAATTAGATGAAATTCTATTGCTGAATTCGGGGTTGAATACCAAGGTAAATATTGCTATAATTAATCCCATAAATTCAATAAATAACTTCATTTCTATTTAGAAATTTAATTCACAAAATTCAAACGCACCAAAAAATGTCACATTTATGTGCAATATATAATAGAGAAAAGCTCAAATTCTAGAATGCAAAATTAAATTGAATCAAATAAGATGTGTTCAACAGTATTGGAACTGCAAAAGTAACTTTATTGGGAAATGAGGAACGAAAGTTGTGTTTTAACAAAGACTAAAACATAACCATTTTTCAGCGCTTTCATAGCCTTATTAAAAGGGTACGTGACATCTAGTCACCGCCGTTTAGTCGTCGGGACATCTAGTCGCCAGGACAACTAGTCGCCAGGACACTTAATATTTGGCTTCCATGATAAAATTGATAAATATGGGACGTGCCACGAGAAAAGGGGACTAACGCGGAAAAACATAATTTTACAGGACGAGCGGTAGAAGTCGAGTCTCGCTGAGAAATGCGCTATTCACGGCCTCTTCTAAGCTGTTTTGTTTATAGGAAACAATGCTTGACAATTTTTCCCAATTTTTGTGCTGGATAGAGCAACTCAAAAACTATCAATAGAGGCAATAGTCGGATTTTCGATTTTTCCGCGTTCGTCCCCTTTTCTCGTGGCACGTCACACACACTGAATTTAATGTCGCATCAAAACGCATAATTATATTATTTTTCTCGCATAATTTTATAATTTTCGCTCAATAGCGCATAATTTTACATTTTTTGCGAAATATATGTAAAAAAGTTGCAGAAAATGCCTTCTATATTTGCATGTAAAAATTCGTCAGTAAATGTAAAACATAAAATTTTCAACACATTTTGGATACTTTTAGAAAGTCAAATTATTTAAAAAAATTTTTTTTGAACTTCACGCAGTTTTTTCCATCTAGGTTTTTAAGGGGTCCTTATTCCATGTGTAGAAATGTCAAATACGTGTACTGTAAGGCGGAAGAAAAATGCACTAACTAATTGAATCTTTTGAGTCCAGCAGCAAAAGCTGTGGTTTGGCATTCATAAGAAGTATGACAAAAATGGTTCAAATCGGGTAATGTCCTCTGTTCGGTTTTTGAATTTAAAGACTGAAAAAGAGTTTTTTGTGAGTAAAGTTTTTGTGTGGAACTACAATGAATTCAAAATAAAAACAGAATATTTAAGCAAGTTATAATGTTTTGAAAATGTGCAAAAAAACATTTTTTGGCTTCTTCAAAGAGAAAGCTTTGTAGTCGTTACAATTTCAAACATTTTCAAAGTTATTTAATTCAACGTTTCTCATTTGATGAATGTCTACTACAACGATCTAAGTAATTATACAGGTGTGTGTATGCGTCGTCTCTTTTATTAATACGATAACTTGAAGACAGTTGCAGATAATTATTGATAAATTTGGAAGGCTTATTTTTACCAGTAATATCTCAAAACTGACACAAAAATTTCTAATTATATCCATTAGATTTTTGTTTCTAATATTTAACAAACGGGGTTTTTATGGTAAACATTGTTCCATTGAAATAATTAAAAGTTGATGCAAGAACAGAAAAGATTTCTTGATTCGAGACGAATCGATTGACCTACAATATTATTATATTTTATTGGAGAGTAGGGAAGTTATGGTCATTTATAATATTTAAAAAATCGGTTTTTTATATCATCAACATAACTGGAAAGTGGAAACACCCGAGATCAAATTCAAAGCTAGTTTTAAATTAAGCTAATTGTGTTTTAAAAACTTGGACATGTCGAATTTCTGCATTTCAAATTAAAGAAACATGTCATTATTTTGTTGTTATTTGAAAAAAATGTTTTTCGTTTTTAAAGCGCTCAAACTGGAAAAATTCCAAATTTGACAAGTACAACTTTTATTTAAAAAATGTGCAATTAGCTAAGTTTAAAACGTGGATTTTTTCGTTATCAAAAAAGTGTATCTTGCACAACAAATTTCTCCGATTTGTACATTTTTTATTGTTGTTTAATATTCAGAAATGGAGCTTAAAATAATTTGTTATAATTTTTTAGTCCACAGGTGAACTTTTATGAATTTAAGAGCGAACAGAAGACGTTAACCATTGTTTCCTTTATTCGTGTGCCAAACCACAATTTTTTTTTTTCGGCTCAAATGAATCGATTAATTTCAGAATTTTTACTTCACTAACGTGTACTTATGTTCTTATCGTTTGAAGTGTTGATATTTTTTAGAGTTGAAAAGGGCATCTTATGCTTCAAGAAAGTTTTTATTTTGACAACACATTATTCGAATTTTCTTTGCATAATTCTATATAATAATCAGTTTCTCAGCGCATTGGGACACGCGCCATTTTTAATTAGGTACAAAATTCCCAGTTTATTGCGTTCATTCACAGATAAATCGTGAAGAATAGACCCTAGAGAGGGGGGGGGGGCTAAGCTGCACTTTCGATATTTTAGTCGCACTTTTAAAAGTGAGAAAACTACCGTTCTTGAAGTATAACTTTTCGTTTTATCATAATTCAAAATTGACGCATGAAAAGAAATCGTTGATTCGAAAATAAGAACGAATCCATTGATCTTGAATATAATATTGAAAAATATAAAAATTTACAGTTTTATTTAAACTTATTTCCTGTGAACTTTCACCCTGCCCTAATATACAGTGCCCAATATAAATCGAATATCCAAATAATACTTTCACAGGCAAATAGTATCATTGGCGATATACTGTGATAAGCGAGTTACGCAAGTCCCCCTACATTCGACAACCAGTGTACCAAGAGAGTAGTAGACTCGTGCGAAACACAGCTCACAGAGGCAACAACTAGGCGCACGCTCGCGGCTTCCCACCCACACGCTTGGTGGGACAAGAGAAGGGATCTCGCGCGAAGCGTTGCATAAAAAGGCCGAGCGCGAGCTTTTCTGAAAAGTCGGCGGCTGAGTGATCAGCCTTGTAGGTCGGAAGACCAGCACCAGTGTCAAGGGAGAAGCCACTGTCTTCATCTCTGGGTACTACCATTGATATCACGAGGTTCAAGGCTTAGGAGCAGAGTTTCTCTGTAATCCTAAGACTCGGAATTCTCGAGTGTGGAAAATTCTTCAACTTAGGGATTAAAGCTAGCCTTCCTTCGCGAACGTCGGAGAGAGATCTATAAACACTCCTACACGACTAAGAACCCCAACCAAGGGCTATCTCACGAGCATAGGCATTTTATGCAGCTCTCAACTATCCTGCCAAAGCAGTTCCTAGATAGCCAGATTCTGTAAACGACACCCTGCGCAAAAGAAATCAGGGCTCTCTCGGGTTTTCTTATACGATTTCTGTTGCATTTAGGATTAAATTCGTCGACACTTCCTAGATAGGAATTATTTTATTTGTTTAATCATCAGATTATTTTCACTTTCAAATATAAGAATTTTTTCTTTAAATAAAATTATTATTATAGGCGAAAACTGAAATAAAAAGTTATCTCAAAAAAAATATATTAGAAAATTAACAGATTAAACTAGTGCCCGAAGGCAGAATATAGCAGTAGAAGGTAAATTGCGATAAGAGGAAATCATATAGTCTTGAAATAATTTGTAAGAAGACAAAATAATCAAAATATTGCATTTTCATGTAGTAAAATATACTCAATAAAGGGTATTCTATAAATTAATCACAAGAGAATATAATGTAATAGGAGAAAGAATCCAATTATATAGAAATTAGCCGTACTTTCACCAAATGTGCATTACTTTGATATAAAATAAATAGCTGAATGAAAATCGTGAGAGAAAAAGAGAGTTTCTTTTCGATCGTGCGTGTCAACCCTAGACCCTCACTTGATAAAGTAAAAGAAAATACTCAAATTTTCATTGAGAATTGAATAAAGAACGAAATTGAATTTGCCTATTTGTAGCATCATTATTAATAATATTAAAGATCGCATATTGTGAAGAGTTGCAATAATTATTACAGACAAATTAACAAAAATTAACGTTGCAAATAGATAGCAAATAAATAGATATTTTTAGGAATGTTTGCTGCTATTTTCACCAAAAAATTAGCCCTAAATAGATATCAAAATAAATATTAAATAAAAAGTTTGATTTTCAACCTTTTTGAATATTTATACATGCTTGATATTCAGCCGATCTCATTGAAATGTAATGAATTTAATATGATAATCTAATCACGTAAAGTAATAAAAAATATGGGTAATACTTCATTTTGATGACTTTTCCGAATTTTGGAGTGAATGATTTGGAACCTCTTGGAAAATCTTCTTTCGAATTCTAAAGTAGAATATCAGTCTAGGGAGATCAAAAAAGTTTCATATTTTCCCCCAGAAAATCAAAAAAATAAAAAATCTGTAAGAATCACTTTCAACTAATTCTATTCTCATTCTGTAAAACCACGTATAGTAATATATTTTGAGGTGCTGATTACGAATATAACTTTGAAAATATTCGCGAATGACATTTCCAAAGTCATTTAGAAAAAATAGTTATGAAATTGCGAAAAATAAGAATTATTGATCATTTTTCGAGCTGGAAAATGGGTAGGATGTGACAGAACTTTTCTCATCCCTTTTTCACAATCTCTATCAAAAGAATCTCTATCCGGAAACCTCTATCAGAATTATTTTATTTAAAAATTAATTATTCGTTTTGAGATATTAAAAAATGTATTTATGCATCTTTTTAAAATTATTATCTTTTTTTTGTTATATTATATGTATTATTATTTGAAAATATTGGTCAGTCACTCGATCTCGAATCAAAAAGTATTTTTTATCCTTGCATCAACTTTGAATAATGTTAATGAAAACATCTTTACTGTGAAAAACAATTTTTTTAACTACCATACATGACCATAGCGTCCTTACTTTTGAATACAGTGTATTAATATTATATGTAGGTCCATCAATTCGTCTCAAGGCGAGGAATCTTTTATGATCTTACATCAACTTCGAATTTTGTTAATGAAAAAAGTTTCACTCTAAAAAACTCATTTTCAAAACATTATAAAGTGCTAAAAAGAAATTATAATCATTATTTTTAGAAATCCTTGGGTCAGTTTTGAGATATCAGTCGTAAAAATAAGCCATTCAAATTTAATTAATTTATCTGCAACCGCCTTCAAGTTATCCTGGCCAGTGGTAATTGGCCGAAGGTGAGAGAAAGCGAGAGCCAATGACCGCTAAAATTGACATAAAAATCTTCAAGAGGACAGAACGCTTTTTTTAACCGCTCAGTCGTGGTTTTTTCCGATTTTAAGTTTTTACACAGGGGGTACTTTTATTGTTAGTATGGGTGGTTTTTGAAAATTGTTTGTTGGTGCGTTCAAGAGCCCAAAAAAATCCCAAAATTCTCTCATTTTTTATTTTTTTTAATTTTCATATAGTGGAGGTGCTGGCTTGTTTCAAGCCAGCACC
>JAUMHM010088005.1:0-10078 GCA_032362435.1 Melikaiella ostensackeni | reverse complement strand
GCCGTAGACCGTGTACTCAAACTCATAATACATAATAATACGTACAATACATACAAACCTGTGCTTAATGCACGGTCTACGGCGCGCGACTGAAAAAACAGTTCCTAACGACTCTACATTCAAGTCTCCTACTCGTCATTATCTGAGGTTGTAGTCGAAGGTTCAAGCTTTAATTTAAGCCTAAGTAGAAGGTTTGACCGCCTCTCATTCATTTTTCACAGACACTCAAATATGGTCAGAAAAACGTTTCTTGACCATTTAAACACGTTTTTAAAAAAAAATTGACGTGATGGAACATTTTTATTGCCAGATTCTGATTCATTGTCCAAAAATGTATCAAAAATTACCAGACACATTCCGGAGACAAAATCTTGTAGGACAGTGTTATAAAATACAGAATGTATTTCATGTCTTACAAATTTTTATACTTTTCAATAAACGAATAAGATTATAAACAGTTGTTGCATATTGTAACACGTTTAGAAGAATAAAACCAAATTCTGTAAAATAATTTGAATTGTGCATTTTTTATTGTTTTAATTATTTTATTGATTTAATTTTTTAAATTATTTATTGTCATTCAATTGTTACCAAGTTGGCTATTAACTTTTATTGTTTTCTTTTTTTAATCTCCAGAATTAGTTTTAGGTTATTCATTTACAGTTCTTTTAACATCAAGAGATAATGTTGAAAATTGAAAGTGTGATTTTCTTTTATCTTTCAGAATTTGTATAATTTAAATTGAAATTTTTTTAAATATAAATATTTTTTATGTAGAGAAATGTCACAAGGCTTTAATTTATTGGAAAAATTTGCAGAGTTGAGTAAATTATTTCTAAACAGTTACAGCCGTTACAACTCCTATCGATTTCGTTTCTGCCCTCATTTTTTTATTTCACTCCAAGTTAATTTTCCAATCAAAAAAATAAAGAAAAAATTGATCTAATTTGAAAAATAATTATCGTTAACTTTTTCTCGATTCTTTAGTTCGTAAAATTAACTTGGAGTTTAAACAAATTTTGAGGTAAGAAACAATTTTGTTGGGCTATAACTATCTGAATCTCGCGCTTTTTTACGGTACACGCTCACTTGAGTATTAGGTATTGAGTATTTTAATGTAACGTCAAGCCCTGTCGGTAAAATCAGTTTCTTTTTGCTCGTTACCCCGTGGTCGGCACGCTTACATTGCTGACATAGACAATTACGGAGAAAAATATTTTTTAACGCGTAAATAGTGAAAATTCCGTCGTAATTTTTTCTTAAGTGCAAAAAATATTTTCACAATTTTGTATTAATGTATCGTCGATGGACGACTTCTATAGCAAACGAAAAACATTATAATGGCTAAAATTTGAGGTTGGAGTGTATGAATACCCAAGGCAACCTAACCTCATTTTTGAGCCATCATAATGTTTTTCATTTGATCCAATAGTTGTCGATCGACAATATATTGATATAAAATTGCGAAAGTAATTTCTACATTGGAGTAAAAATGACAACGACGAAATTTTAACTACTTACGCGCTAGAAAATATTTTTTTTTGTAATTGCTTATGTCAGTAATGTTAGCCTGCCGACCACGAGGTAACGAGCACGGAGAAATTAATTTTACCGACGGGGCGTGACGTCACATTAAAATACTCAATTTCAAGTAGTGACGTCAACTGTCAAGGTGGCTGAACGCCGAGGGCCAAGCAATAATACTGTAACGGTGTGCACCGTTTCTGGAACTGGAGCTCCATACTAGTAACTTCTTTAGTGGGAAAGTTCAAATGGCTTAAAATAAAACCAGAATACGTAGGAAACTTTGAGCTATTTTTAGTATTATTAATGAGTTTTGGCGCCAGTCAGACGCCATAAAAAGGCGACCCTTAGACTTGCGAACAGGAAACTGTCACTCAAATTAATAGGCGTGTATCTTGTCGAAAAGTGGACTTTGGACCCTCGTCCTTGAGACGTCTCTCAAGTTAATTTCCTGGTACCAGTAGCTCAGGACATGCAGGGATGTCTCATCATCCCTACCGCATTCCCTGTACTCTGTCGTGGGACTTAGCCCCATTCTGTGGTTATGATAGTTCAAGTGGTTGTGCCCAGTGAGTATCTGAACCACTAACCTTAAATATTCCTTGGGTAACCTCAGGGTTTTCCTGGCTCTGTTCACCCTGTACGTATAGCCCAGGATGGCTTTTGCCTGTCGGCAACCCTGCGTTTGTTTCCAGTACTCCCTGTGCTTCGTCTGAATCCAGTTTTTGATTTCCATCCCGATGCAGCTAGACGTTAGTCCCAGAGCCTGTTTCGGGGCTATATATTCCTTTACTGAACCGCTCTTCTCCAGCTGGTCCGCTTTTTCGTTACCCCTGATCCCTATATGACCAGGAACCCATATGAGAATTACGTTATTCTTTTTTGCCAGTTGGTTTAATGCCTTTTTGGATTCCCAAACCAGCCCTGATGTTATGTCTGGTTTTTCAACTGCGGTTAATGTCGCTTGGCTGTCTGAGCAGATTGTAATCTGCCTGCCAGCCGCGTCTTCTATGAGTATTTCAGCGAGGCGGAGGACAGCCAGGACCTCCGCTTAAAAGACGGTAGCATGTCGTCCGAGTGAAATTTCCATCCTGACCCCCCTTCTCTTTTGGAGCCATCTGTATACCAGATTCGCCTCTGGAGGAATGGGTTACAATTTGCTTTCCACACATCCCTGTTTGGGATGACGACGCGGAAAGCCCTGGTGAAGTTAAAGCGTTTTGTTATTCTATCCTGCTTCGTACGTAAACTTGGCAGTGTACTGATGTCACTTGGTAGCCTAGTGTGTTTAGTCCCCCAAGTCCATCTGTCTGCTCTTGCCAGTCGGCTCATCGCACGAGCCGCCTGCAGGTTATCGCAACGTGTAGGGACTCTTCGCAGAGCATTTAGCCTATCGGCGCTGTGGGCGTAGTCTTCATTGCTCCCGTCACCCCCTGAACGCTAGCGTTTGCAATGCACAGACGCGTATACGAGCCTTGGTTTTAGGACAGCGGAGTAGAGCCAGGCTATCATTTTAGGACCTAAACCTCTGTCAGACCATAAGCTTACCATAAGCTTACTAACTTATCCAAAGTGCCATGACGAATCTTCTGCATTGCGTTTCTAGATGCTTCGCCCAGTTCAGTTTACTATCCAGGATTACTCCCAAATATTTAACCAACTCTAAGATCATCCTACTCACACCACAGAATGCAGGAGCGTCGACCTTCAGTATTTTCTACTTTCTCGTAAAAATGAGCAAGCTGATTATTTCCGGATTCACCGAGATCCTCGAGCTGTCGCACCAGAGCTATACGATGCGTAGCGCTGATCTTGTTAGACCCATCAATATTTCCAGATGAGCCCCCTTTGCTAGGATTACAAAGTCATCCGCATATCCTTGGGTATAATAACCCTCCTCATCTAGCCTTAGATGAAGGCCGTCGACTAAAATGCACCACAGGAGGCGTGACAGAACACCCTCATCACAGCGACCCCCCCTCCCCCAGTTCAAGCTGCTGCTCCACTTTTGTTACAACAGCATGGAGAGCAGTTTCCACAGAGTAGCCTGTTTGAATGCCGTGCTGCCCTCTATACAGTGGACAGGCTAAAAGTATCTCATCGCTGGTATATATTTCGACCAGCTCCTCCAACTTCTTCAAAATAAACGACGTCAGACTGATCGGCCTAAAGTCTTTAGCAGCAGTGTAGCCCTCCTTCCCAGGTTTGGGAATGGAGGCCACTCTGCCGTCTTTTTATGCTGGTGGCACGAGCTTAAGGGGTTATATCTACTTGTGCTTAGAAAAATAAGGCTTTTTCATCATCGTTTTCATTCATAGTGATAAAATGTTATTAGAACATACTATAGAGTATCGATTAGTTTATGTTTTGAGGTAATCGTATGAATATTCTCAAGAGAAAATCTTGACAACTGGAGGAAATATGGCTGTTACCCGAAAACACCTTTTTTTTATCATCACTTGCGGTGAGCATGATAAATCTGAAACGGCTCATCTAAAATCAAAAAACCAAAAAGATTCCATCAGCATACTTCTTTACGGAGTTTGTGAACGAAGAATTCAGCAGAAATACGATGTTTTCAAAAATGGTGATGATTTTTCCAAAATGTTAGATTTTCGAGGTTCCGGCAATTAGTTTTTTTTGCCTAAAAAAATCAAAATTTTGATCCAAATGGAAATCCCTTCATTCACAAACTCCGTATAGAAGTATAGTGACAGAATCTTTTCGGTTTTTTGATTTTAGATAAGCAGTTTGATTTATCTTGCTCACCGATGAAAAAAGGTGTTTTCGGGCAACGTCCATATTTCCCCTAGTTGTTAAGATTTTCTCTTTAGAAAATTTATACGATTACCTCGAAACATAAACTAATCGGTACTCTGTAGTAGATTCTGATAAAATTTCATCATCATGACTAAAAGCGATTATAAGAATATTCTTATTTTTCCAAGCATATGTAGATATAACCCCTTAAGGGCGATACTCGCCCTAAATAGTTTTGTCAGAGGGGGGACGACACTGTTCGTGCCCTTCTGTAAGAGCATTGAATGAACGCCGTCCGCCGTTGGTGATTTGAAAGGACGGGAGGACCAATGGCGAGCCTCCGGATCTTTTGCCAGAATCTCATGAAGCCTCGCTGCCTCTGGAATGCCTTAAGTTTGCTCGCAGAAGCCCCACCAGTCTCCCTGTCTATACATTCTGATGTTCTTCTTGTATTCATTCTGAGCCATTTTGTAGTTATCCTAGCCTGCAGACAGTTTGGCTTTGTTTGCTCTATTGTACATCGCTCTAGTCTTTTTACGGAGCTTCTCAAAGTGGGTGTTCCACCATGCCGCCCCTATCCTAGACTTGATTGTACTTGTAGGGCAATTGTTCTCATATGATTTAATCGGAGCCCTCTGCAGATAATCCGCAGCGTGCTCTAACTTATCTGTGGTACCATATTTCGTGGGAAACTCCACGAGTCTACCTTCGAGTTCCTCTTTGTATGAGTCCCAAAGTGTGTTCCTGGGATTTCTGATCTTTGAAATCGACGTTTTCCTTAGGGCCAACTGGAACAAGATATATTTGTGGTCCGAGAGAGACTTCTCGTCCGAGACTCTCTAGTCCACTACCTTACTTCGCAGTTCTTTCGAGCATAAAGTCAGATCGAAAACCTCACTCTTGTTCGTGTTCTGTAATTTGGGAGTATTACGTCGGTTTAGAATTTCCAGCTCAGTACCCACTAAGTATTCCAATAAATCTCTTCCCCTATCGTTGATGTTCGTGCTCCCCCACACTATATGGTGAGAGTTTGCATCACAACCCAACAGCAGAGGAATCCTATTCTCTTAGCAGTGCTGAAGGAGAGCCTCTACCTCTCTACGAAGTGGGGCCCCTCAGCGTCGCCCGGGAAATAAGCAGAAGCGATAAACACCTCTAATCTTTCTCCGCTCTCACCACTGAGCCTCCCCTTAATACTGGCGAAGTCCCCGGAGCAGAGTTTAGGTACCAAGATCTCATCCATACCCTTAACGACTATGCATGCCCTTGGTGTTTTTTCGCGTGGCCCCTTGTATATGGAGCCACACCCTCCTAAGACACTCATCCTTTTCCGGTACAACCAGGGTTCCTGGATGAAGGCTATGCCTGTATGCGCCACTGCTATACGCCTGGTTAAAACCGCCAAAGCGCCTTTGTTATAGTGCAAATTTATCTGCATCATTGTAATTCCCGTTTCAGCCACTGATCGACTGATTCGATGTATCTCTGGATGCTTCTGGACCCCTTGCAGAGCCCCGATGGGTCACCCTGAAGGAGACCCTACCTGTCCCTAGATGGGGTCTGTAATCCAGAGCCGCAAGGGCCCTGATTGCACCTTCAGAGATACTTACAGCCAGAATGCAGCCCATCCCTGTTGGTCTATTCGAGTGCTTGTTGGCGTATGCCCTCCAACACTCCGTGCGTAGAGTGGTGTTTTGGAAACTTAGGCGCCTCAGAATGACCGCCGGATCCTCGGGGTAGCAATGATCAGTACGGTCGCTCTGCGGAACCTTTTGAGGCCCCTGAATCACCAAGTTTATTTCCTCTTTGAGCCTAAACATTGGTGTCCTCTTCACCAGCCAATCCCTCGACCAGATTTCGGCAGCCTGCACTACGATGGCCCCCGACCGGAGGAGGATGTCATCGAATCTAGGGGTGCGCCCTTCACGTGGTCACGCGACAATCTCTTTTGAGATTTCCTTCCTCAGCCTGTTC
The DNA here is from genome assembly GCA_032362435.1 of Melikaiella ostensackeni. Taxonomy (NCBI): domain Eukaryota; kingdom Metazoa; phylum Arthropoda; class Insecta; order Hymenoptera; family Cynipidae; genus Melikaiella; species Melikaiella ostensackeni. Next base: position 3,820 of record JAUMHM010088005.1, on the reverse strand, counting down.
AGCTCCTTTGGAGTTAGGCACGCATCGGGATAACCCGAAGCGAGGATAACTCTCACCAGGGCTTTGTTCGCCATCTGTGCAAAAGTAGGGCCTTGTGTTTCCAGAGCCTTCAGCAGTTTCTACTCCCTACTCGGGAGAGTATCTTTGGAGTCTTCCTTCCTCTTGCCCGTAAACTGTGCAGGAGGAGTGGCTCCACATGTTCCTGGCTCATCCAAGGCCCCTCGTGAGGAGCCTTGGCTGCTGTTTGAAAGGCGCGCTTGACGGGTTTTCCTTTTCTGGGCAACATTACGGTTTTCCCTTCTTACAGAGAGCCCAGTCATACTTTTTTCCACTGCGGCAACATGATTGTTATTGTCGGTGGTAATTGTCTCCACCGCCTCAGGATATATGGCACCTGTGGAGACGTCGACCTTTAGCGATGGGTTAGCTGAAGTCCCCGAAACGGAGCCTTCATTGTTAATGTTTAAATTTGTGGCTACTATTTTGGTCCCACGAGTAGCTAAGAAAAATAAAGAACGCCCCCTGCAGAGCTCTGCTTGCAGGGGGAGAGTCTAGATACTAAGGGATTCGACCCCAAAGTCCCGTTTAGACATCACCTTTGAGATCCTGGCATGTCCGCCTCGATTGAGAAGGGCAAGCCGGGGTGTCAAAGGATTTGGTAACCCTGGTGCCATTCAGCCCTTGACACGTCGATCACATCTTGGCTTGCGAGCATGAGAACTCGCGCCCTCCATACTCCAGGGGGCTTTGCTATTACACCCTGGACGGATCACTCCTTAGTTCAAGTCCCGCAGACGAGAGCCCTTCAGTTCCCTAGAGTAGCCATACCTCGCGATATGGTGGACGGTCCCTCTAGTTCTTCTTCTCCAGGTCTCTCGTCCGATTAGACCCTAAAGCCCTCCCACCAACTGCAAGGTCTCGTGATCCCCAGGGAAGGTAAGATTGGTTATTCGGCGATAAAACTGAGTGACGTCAGCAATTCGATTGGTTTAACGCAAAAAGTAGGGATAAGTCTAAGAGACAGTGTCTAATCCGAATCCGAAGTTATTTGATCTCGTTTAAGTGCGTTGCTACAACGAATACGAACTGTTTCAAATATGCCACGTCTACCACGAACTTCATTTTGCTTTAACTGTTATATATATACGCCTAACGATATCGAAGAATGTTATCTACGAAGAGAACTTAAATGAAAACTTGTGAATAAAATAAGCTCCTGGGATGTAACAATACCAAAGATATTATGCTCTAGAAGCGGTATGGACCAGTGGTCGAGACGGCCGATGTATATATATATAGCTAACTACACTTTTGCCTATATTGAGGTGCTGCAGTCTTCAAATTTTCGTCGTTTCCATGGCAACCGCGTTGTACGTCATCAGGCTGTGCGTCCATTGAAAGCCAAACCCAACGCGCCGGTGACTTTCTGTTTTGCTTTCCAGCTACTTCGGGCCATCGGGACTCACTACATGCGAGTCAATGCGAGTCGCGACGCGGCGAGCTTGCAAATAAGACTTTATCTCGTTTCAACTTCATAAATATTGAGAAGATTTCATTAATCAATTTAAAATAATGAGAGCCTAAAATTATTTTCTTTAAATGTATAATATATAATTCAGTTCATATCTCTTGCGGTGAAGATAATGAATTTTAAAAAAATTCTTTTCTCATTTTGCTGAAATTTTAAATTTTATTTTAGATGTATTGTATTAAGAGGATACGAGAATGCAATTTCAACTATGAAAATGGTTAAATTTCTGGAAAATGGCGTAAAAAAGGAATTTTTTAAATTAAATTTTTGATTAAATTTACATTGAAAGATTCATAAATCAATAAGATTCAAATATGAGCATCCGTGGACATATGAAAATTCAGTGATGGGTAAGTTACTTTTTAAAAAGTACTAGTTATAGTTATGTTACATCACGAAAAAAGTAACTGGTTATCGCTACCGTTACCGATTCAAAATGTAACTTTTTCTTAGTTTCATTTCCCAAGAAAAGTAACTATCGTTACTTTTTTAGTTACTTTTGTATTTAAGAAATATAGTATATCCAAATTTTATTTTTTACAAAACTTTATTCATAACTTTCGAGTGATAGTTGTTACACTTTTTAATTAAAGTCGTACGTTAGTCATGGCCCACATAATACTTCTGAAACAAGGAGTGTTTTTGGAAATTTTGAATTGCAGTGTGGAAGAAAAATTTCCGCTTTCCTATTTTGGGCTATAAATCTCTTTGGCGCTGAAAATTCATTATTTCTTTCTAAACGTGTTTCTTCAGAAATACCTAGTTACGACTTCCACTCCTAAAAGATTTACAATATTCTAAGACCAACAGAAAATTTTTTAGAAGACGTTGAGTTTTCAACAAAATACATGAATTTTCAACTAAAAGGATAAATTTTCAACCAAAACAGACATATTTTCAACAAAATACATGAATTTTCAAATAAAAAAGAAAAAATTTCCGACCAAATATTTGAATCTTTAGCTGAACAATATAAGTTTTAAACCAAAAATGAAATGGTGCAATTTTCATTTTAAAAAATGAATGTTTAACTAAGAAAAATGTTAACCAAATAGTTAATTTTTCAATGAAAGAGATGAATTTTCAACTAAAATGATGAATCTTCAACCCAAAAAAAAACCTTTTAACAAAGTAGATCAACAAAATAGGTTTTGAAACCAAAGAGATGAATTTTCAACCAAGAAAATATTTTTTTTACCAAAAAATACGAATTTTAACAAAATACACGCATTTTTTTCAACTGAAAAAAAATATTTTTGAACGAAAAAAGATGACTTCTTAATAAAAAATGTAATAGTTGATATTTCAACCAAAAAATATTTTTATTTTAAATCAGTAACAATTAAATTCACAGTTTAATTCTTAATGATTTTCAACCAAATAATAAAATTTTTATCCAAAAAGATGAATCCTCAATGAAAAATGTAATAGATGAAATTTAAACCAAAAAGACAAATTTTCAACGAGATTGTTTAATTTAAAAGCGAAGAGATGAATTTTTAACAAAGTACATGAATTTTCAACTACAAAAGATCAACTTTCAACAAAATAGTGCAATTTGAAACCAAAGAGATGAATTTCAACCGAAAAGATTTATTTTTACGAAAAAAGACGAATTTTAAAAAAATATATATGAATTTTCAACTAAAAAAGATCAATTTTTAACCAAAAATTTCATGGTTAAAGTTTCGATTGAAAAAATTAATTTTCAACGAAAAAAGATGAATTCTTAACTAAAAGTGTAATGGTTCATATATTAAGTAAAAAAATTTTAATCAAGAACAGTTTAATTCAACCAAAAAACTAATTTTTAACAAAACAGTTGAATTTTTAACCGGATTAAATGATTTTTTTTTCAAAATCGTTGAATTTCGAATAAAATAATTAAATTTTCAATCGAATGATAACATTTTTAACCAAAAAAGATGAATTTTCAACTGAAATAATAAATAAAATAACTGGAATAGTTAAATTTCCGGTTAAAAAAATTAATTATCAACCAAAGAGAAATGAATATTATTTCTTATTTCTTTCTAAGTGTTTTTATAGATTTCAGAAGATTTTGAAACCCAAGGTGGGAGAAAAATTTCAATTTTCCTATATTGGGCTGTAAATCTCCATGGCTATCTGCCGCCACAATCTGAATAGTGAAAATGAAAAAATAGTTGGAAAAGCAATAAAATTGATTGATTGTCGTAAAAAAAACTTATGATCTACACGGAGAAACCCAAACACCAATGGTTGGTGTTTGCTGGAAGAAAAATCGCGAAACACCACTGAACGCTGCGT
>JAUMHM010088004.1:0-10078 GCA_032362435.1 Melikaiella ostensackeni | reverse complement strand
GGAGAAACAAGAAGCATTACATGATTTTTGTACAGCCTTCATTGAGAGTCTTGCGAGAAAACGTGATCTATATACATGAAAATGAAAAAACAAGTACCATATTCTATTTCAAACATTTTGAATTTGTGAAATTAAGCTTATGATTCAACTTCAAAAATTGAATTCAGTTTATGAATTTATAATATTTTGCGTGTACAGGGTTTTAAAGAAGATTTCTTTGGCAAAGCAAATGGAGCCGTTGAATACCGTTTTTTAGTCGCGCGCCGTAGCCCATGCTTTTCGCTCATCTAGACTTTGAGAGTTGAAAAAATGTTTTATGATAATGGGATATTTTGGACGATTTAATAAAATGGCGGAGTTATGTTCAGAGAAATGATTTTGTACAGGTTTCCAACCAAATGTACTTTACAATAAAACTATATGCCTTAAAAAAATGTATGCAAAGGGAAAAGTATCTCTCAATCTCTTTCGGCGTAATCAGAAAGTTATATTACACTTTTTTTGTTTAGATTATGGATACATATCAATAAGGTTTTCACAATCGAGGTTTTGAAAATTGAAGATATTTGGGCCCATATCAAGTCACATGCGGAATGCCTCCCTTGCGGCATGTCTCCCCTGCGGCATGTCTCCCTCCATGAAAAAATGAATGTTTAATGAGAGAAGATGGAATTAAATCAGAAGAATTGTAAAGAATAACTAACAAAAAGTTAATAATTAATGTAGTGATTCTATGAAGTTTTTAATAAATTCTAATGACTGACAAACACACTTTAAATTTCGTTAAAAAGATTTATGAACTAAAACATTCAGAAATATTAAATACTTTTTCATTGAGATGTTCAAAAAAAAAATTGTCAATCAAAGAAAATGTGGAAAATATGTGGGACTTAAAATCGTCAACTTTTTGTAAAACATCCATGCAAGATTTTCCCTTTTGTATATCGAGTTGCTGTATATATTGATTATCAATTATAAAAAGGCTTCGCTCATAGATATATAGCTAAATACTCGCATGTTATTGTTTTTGAATTATCTGATTTTCCTGAGAGTACCAAACCAACATCTGTAGTTCCTCTAAGATATCTAAATACTCTCCTAACATCTATCAAGTCATTTTCAGTGGGATCAACTGTCTTCTTGCAAGATAATTTACAGCAAAAGCAAATACATATGAAGTTTCGACATACGATGTCTCAAAAATATAAGAAACTTATGATCTTGTTTTTACAAAATTCCCAATATCTAGAAAGGTCTTGAGTTTGATATCTTTTCGAAATGCTGCTTTGGAGTTCTATGCTTATATTCAAGAAAATCTGGTATACAGTGTAGTATATAATAAAACTATATGCCTCTAAATAATGTATGCGAACTATAAAGTAATTCTTAATCTCTTCCAGCGTTTCTGAAAATTTTCATTATTCCTATTGTTATTTTTACATTATAGATACATATACTGTTTCAACATATTATGTTACAAAAACGTAAAAAAATGCATGATGTGTGGGGGTTGTTTAAATATACCCTAAGCATTCAAACGAGGGAATCGGCATTTCCTAGAAAGCAACTCACGGGAGATTTTTTGATTATACCATTGGAGTCGGAAATCACTTTATAATAAATGCAAGGAACATCTCTAAGCAAGCAAATTTGTTGAACTTATTTCAAAGTTGTTTTGACATCCGTTAGTGATTCAAGCAAGGAAATCGAAATTCCCTAAGAGGCGAAATCACAGGAGATTTTTTCATTATACCACTGGATGTCGAAAATCAATTTACAATAAAGAAAGAGAACATTTTCAGGGCGGAAAAGTAGTTGAATTTATTTTAAGTGTTTTTTCAGCAACCGTTAAAGATTCAAACAAGGAAATCGACATTTCCTAACAAGCAAAATTACGAGATATATGTATGTATGCCTGTGAGCACGATAACTTTTGAAAGAATTATTCTATTGGACTAGCGTTTGTACTCTCTTTTAGTGTCGAAAACTGAAGCTCAGGTTCGTTAGTCAGCCAGTTTGGATGAAAGTTCAAAAAGCTAGAGCATTTTCAAAATTTTTGAAATCATTTTTTTTAAGTTTTAGAAATTATATGGACGGTTATTCGTAGTACTCAGAAGGTCAAACCATTTATCCTCATGAGTTTTTCAATAAAAAAAATTATCAGAGTTATAGCATTTACAAAATTCAAAAGAACAAACAAGAATGAAAATTTCAAGCCATATAATGCACGATATGAAACAAAGCCTAGAGAAGGAAAACGTTGCTTTTTGAAAGCCCTACAAGATTGCCATAACAACTTTTCGAATTTTCTTGAAAAATCGAAAATTCAAATTTTCAGCCAAACAATGCGAGATACGACAGAAAGTTATGATATCGAAATTGTTGCCCTTACGAAAACCTATAAGCTTTTATTTCAACATGTTTTGGTAGAAGACATATCTTGTTTTTTAAGCATGGAAAATGGTATTGGTATAGTTTTATTTAAATTTTCTTGCCAAGCGACGCGATGTAATAAAAAAGTCAGAAGAGTCGAATTTGTGCTCTTAAAAAGTCAAATAAAATCGCCCTTCAACATTTCTTTATAGGACCAATCGTGAATCATCAAGATAGTCTTTTAATCGTCTGTTTAACTATTCATTTGTATATATTATACAGTGAACGCAGAAAATTGAGCACGAAGCCCTGAAATAATGATGAGAATGGCTAGTATTTCCTAAGGCCGATAAAGCCTTAAGTGAAAAAATTTCCTTTTTCATTTGAAATCAAAAACAAATTGATCAATTTGTACATAAAGAGCACATAACACCGAGCGCGATCAGAATGTGCCCGCGAAGCAGGCAGATTTTTTATTTTATATATCTAAAAGTATTTTTGCAATTACCAATTCATAGACTACGAATATATAAACAATTTAAACATACCCTTCTCACCTTCTCAGACTTTTTGAACACTAATTCCCAACCAGTCCGAAAGCAGCCATACCATATATGTCCTACCTAATTATCTCTCATTAGCCGATGAAGTCAACATTCCTATCAAAAATTTGACTCCCTGAAAACTTCAGAAAAAATATTTCTAACTCACTGGAGAAGCGCAAGTGTAAAAAGTACATAGCCGAAGTTAAGGAATTGCATATATTGGCCAGGGAAATATTTTAACAATAACATAGCAATGATACTCCTAAGTTATAAGTGATTTGACCTACAGAAATTTCGATGAAAAGTAATCGAAAAAAAGAAGTGCTTCAAAAATAGAATATGGGATAAAGAGACTTAGATAATTCAGCTCTTTGCTTTTGAAAATAAAATTCTCGTTTTGTTAGTCAAAAAGAGCTTCATATAGACATCTCTCCTACGTCAAGAATTTAATCCTTAAAATTCGTGTTCTTATTTTAAAAAATCGTATTTTTAAGGAATTTCAAAAATTAAGATCCCTTCTGTTTCGAACACGATTTCAGTTTCTAAAGTTTAAGTGATATAGAAAAATAAACGAAATTGTTTAACGATGTAGAAGGATGGGTCATAATAAGAATGTTAGAAACTGAAAACACCTCGTGTATTACCTAGAGGCACATCCATCTTTTCATAGGTGGGGCATTATTTGTGAGGTGACCTCACCTAAAAAAACAATAATCTCCGTTCGGACTCAAACTTCGGCAAAGTACGAATAATTAACGGGATGATGATTCAAGAGGAAAAAATTTCGCCATTGGGATAAATATTTACCGAGAAGGAAGGGGTGATATTTCTCGATTTTTTAGGTGCACTATCGAATTCGGCGACTTCTAACTTCTTTAATATTAATAAAACAAAATTTTATGTCTTACAGTTTCAATAAGATTTTTCACGCCCTGTTCATTGATCATAGGTATTTTCTCAATTAATGAATATTTGACCTTCAAAACTGAAGGTCAAAAATTTATTTCACATTTTTTCGACTTGTGACCATTTTTTATTCATTTTAGGCTTGAAAGAGAGCCAAGATTTCTTCCTTTGAAAAACCCTTCTGCGTGAAAGTGGGCTGACAGATATTTGTTTATGAAAAAAAGCGTTAAGTACACTGGTGGACAAGCGCTAACCTCATGGGGCACGCCAGAGTACTTAACTCTTACATTCATGAACAAATAGTTGTCAGTCTACTTTTTCACTCAAAGGTTTTTCAAAGAAAGGAAAACCCAACTTCCTTTCAAGCCTAAAACGAAACAAAATAAGTGGTCGAAAGTAAAAAAAGTGAAATTTATTTTCGACCTTCATTTTTGATGGTCCAATGATATTTTCTCAAAAAATGCTTATGATTAATGAAAAGGGCGTGAAAAATCCTATCGAAACTGTGAAAGACAAACTTTCGTTTCATTGATATTGAAAAGGTACAAGTCGCTGCATTCAATGGTACACACAAAAAACCCAAAAATATCATCCCGTCCCTCTCGGTAAATATTTGTCCCAATGGCGAAATTCTTTCACATAAATTGTCATCCAGTAGGATTATACTTTGCAGAAGTTTGAGTCTAATCGGAGAACTTTGATTTTTTTATAGGATTACTCCAGGAATAATGCTCCTGGTATAAGATGTACTCGTAAACACCTAGATTTATCGTAACTATATTATTTTAGATAGATTGAGCTACTTGCCATATTCATTGATAAGTCTTCTCAATTCTATTTTGGACGCCTTCTCAATATGGAAAGTTTTCTAGAGGGCTCCAAAAATGAATTGTAGCTTTAAAAAATAGATATTTTCTCCAAAATATTCCTGAGTGCTAGTGAATTTTATCTTAATATTTAGGTTTGGGAATCAAAAACTACATAAACTCCACCTTCTTAGAATGCTTGCATATTTTTTAAAAATAACCTTAATCTAAAAAAACTATAACAGTGTAAAATAATGAAAGTTGGAAAATTCTTGGTATATAGAAAGATTTCATTCAAATCAGAAGTTATAGATGTAGAACAATTTTGAATTTCAAACTTTTGTATCAGAAATGTATAAACTGAATGTCAACGAAGTGTTTTTTTATCCTGATCTGAACAAACAGCCTAAGATTTGTGAGTTGATTAGGAACCAATCTATTCAGATTATTCTATTCTCCAAATAAGAAAAGGGTAATAATTTAAACCAATAAGATATTTCTGGAAAATTGCCAACTTCCTCAAATTTATAAATTATATTTACTTAAAAAAGATATCTTTTGATAAATTGAGTTAACCATTAGGACATTAATCAAAATTATTTTCATGTATTCATAGGCAACCCTGCAGATGCAACTATTCAGATGATGGATAAAAACATGATTGTTGATACTTTTGAAAAAGAGACCTGGGCTGATGCGCAGACAGAAATAATTTTAGAATGTGAAAGCGATCAGGAGAAGGATTCTTTGAAAGCCAGTGTGGAGGATGATGATAAGAATGCCAAAAGTTATACTGAGGATGACGAAGATGACTTTGAAAATATATTAGATTTTGATTTCGAAGAATGCGAAAAAAATGGTTGAATTGGATATGTCGGATAGTGATACGGATAGGAATTCCAAAGATTCTGTCACAGAAGAAGAGGAAGAAGAAGTAAAACCCCGTCAGAATAAAGATGAAAAACTCAAAAATGCTTTGCGTGCATGATCACTGTTGTACGAAGTTCCTTTGATTGTTCTCACTGCACCGCTTCTTATATTAAGTCAGTTTATTGATTATGTATTACCACGCAGTGCTCGAACTTTCCTGCCAACGCCTAGATCTATAAAAATCACTCACATGTCTGATGGGTGAGAGTATCTTCATCTTGGGCTAAACCGAGCTATTGACTCTATTATGAAGCAGAGCACTTGTGAAGGAAATGCCGACAATAACGTGAATTTGTTGATCAACATCGACGGTTTACCCATATACTAATCTTCGTCTGAATTTTTGTGGCTGATTCTATGCTCGGATACAAATTCAAGAACCGTATACATGATTGGAGCATATTTTGGAACTCATCATCCGGCTGACTCTAATGAATTGTTTAAAGAATTAACCGACGAAGCAACAAACCTGTGTGAAAATGGTATACGTTATAAGAGCAGACAAATGGAAGTAAATATTTCTTCATAGATTTGTGATGTCCCCACAAAAAAATGGTACTTAACGTGAAAGGTCACATGGGATACCACAGTTGTTCGAAATGTATGATAAAAGGTGAGGCTGTCAAGTCTAATTAGTGGAAAAAAAACCAAAAGGAAAAGCGACCAGTATGTTTCCCGGAATAGCCTCATTTAGATATACCTGTAGGTCTGATTTACAGTTTGTAAATAATTATTACGTACGCACTTATCAAGAACGAAAGGCCACGATTTTGAAAGATATTTCTTGATTTGGGGCTGTTTCCAATATGCCACTTGATTACAAATGCATCTTGTTTTGTTGGGAGTTATGAAAAAACTGATTTCGCTATGGTTGAAGGATCCGCATGGTGTGTAACTTTCTTCTAGTTTCATTAATAAGATCTCTGTAAAATTAATAGAATTAAGGAAAAGTCAACCAAAAGATTTTTCTGGGCCACCTAGGTCATTAGGAGACATAAAACTTTGGGAAGCTGCCGAGTTCAGGAACTTCCTGCTCCACAGTGGACCAATTGTTCTTGAAGGTATTTTGAAAGGAGAAATGTATACAAACTTTATGGTCTACATGTCACAATTTAAATCTTATCAAGTTTTTTTACGGAAAAGAATTCATATCACTCAATTTCCATAATTTACTTCATCTTTGTAAGGATGTTGAAAAATATGGACATGTGGACGCATTCAGTGCATTTCGTTCTGAAAACTACATAACCACCATCAAAAGGAAATTAAGGAAAAAAGTAAACCCTTACAGCAGTTGGCAAGAAGGTACGCTGAAATGGAAATTCTAGATGACCCGAACTACCTAACGTGTAATACCAGTCAATGTGTCAAACAGCGTCATTTTATCGGACCATGGGTTAATAACAATTCAAAGATGACTGCACAATATAAAGTACTAAATCATGAACCTCATTCAATCAACTGCAAAAGTTCGAGAAATAACTGCGTTTTACTAAATGACGGCTTCATTGCATGAATTCTGAATATTACTGAATATGAGAAAAAAAAAACAGTTATTTGTTAGGAAAGAAACACCTTCCATTAGATCTTTGCGAGAAGCCACATAATTTCAGTTTTTACAATGTTGATCATGTTGTAACATTAACTTTCCATTGTCAATAACTTTTGCAAAAAACCATTTTTTGCGACCAAAACCTGTGGAAGTATTTTCGAACAAAAGGGCTATCAAAAAACTTATTTCACAGCGAAAAAAAAGACTTTTGATTTATAGTGGCCTACTTGGAATAATTTGACCTATACTAATAATTCAAACTCGAGCAAAAAAAAACTGGTAAGCAGAAAATTCCAATCAATGCAGGTTTTGACTACGCTAGATCAATACTACAATGCTGTTACTATTTTTGTAGTATCTTGTAATTTCAAATAACTCACTTTATCGTTACCTTTTAATTTTGGCATTAAACTTAATTTATTAAATTTAAATTTCGTATTACTAATTATATCCAAAGTTATGTCAAATGTCCAATATTATGATGAAAGAGGTCTTGGATTTTCGGTTTTTAGGCGATTAATTTATTAAATACGTTACTTCAACATTTCTCCCTCAGAACGTCAATGAATTCAATCTATTTTTGAAGTTATTTGAAGATTGTTGAGAAGAATGATATCAATTCCAATGAGTAGAAATGAATAGAATCATTTGAAAATCCAAAGGATTATAAAACAGGATGTCAGTAGGACTAAGTGAAAATGCTCAAATGGATCAAATAATTTAAGCCGAGTAAAAAAAACGTAGGGGTTTGGCGATCCGAAAGAAGTACAAAAAAATCTCCCTATGAGCCAAAGTAGTATATTGAATATTTGTAAGAAAAAATACTTATGCCGACCTGTCTAAATTCAAATTAGTGACATTTCACTAATTACTAGTGGAATAATGCCATTTGAATCGAGAAAGAGTGAGGTAATACATACTAATAGAAAATTACTAATTCGATTAGTCGAAATGTTTACTCATTCAATAGCCGCAAACTACTATTTTTTTTAAGGAAGTATAATTATTAATTCGCAATCTTTTGAAAGAACCTAAGATTATCGAAAATCCTTTCTAATTCATTGGAATACTTAGAAATCACTTACAGTTAATTTCAGTTGATATATAACACTAGTTTACTCGAAAAATGTACCAGGCGAAAAAGGGGTTTTAGACTAATTGTGAGACACTGAAAAAAATGGCATTCATTTATTTTTCCCAAGAAGCGTTTTCGAGATATTTGCAAAAGAACGTGTTTCTTGTCTCTTTTTTCAGTTACTGGCATAAATCTTGATAACGGTTGATCCAATCAGCATAAACTGTGTTTCCTTCGAAACGTATTTTAGTCACGATTTAGATGCGATCTACTTGTTTTCAAAATTTAGCATAAAATCCATAAAATCATGAGAAATAGCGATATGAAAAAAACAAAATTATGCACATGACAATGCAATCACGCTTACTCAAAGCCCGCTGTGAAATCAACGAGGACAATAAAATCTTATCTGAAAAGAATAAACTTAGCTGCTGTTGTTTTTCACCTGTTTTTTGGTTCCTTTCTATTTTGAGTTAAATAAAGTAAATGGATTTTCTCCTTGAATAATCGGTTATAGTCAAGTTTTTTTTTAATGCAGTTCTTTCTAGGTTCAGATTATGGGAATCTTCAGATTTCAATAAGAAATAGCACATTTGGTCTTTTCCAAAATACTCTATGATTTTATAAGCTTCAAGTTCGCACTTAATTTTGCATTTATTGATATAAGCATCCAGCTAATGATAACAGACGTCGTTTATATAAACAAGTAGTTCCTCTTTCAATTCAAATAATTTTATAAACTATTTTGTTTTTGTTTTTTTTTCATTATAAACTGGCTGTGGTTAAGTAAACCGAAATTTCGGTATATATAGCCAGATTTCTTAGGTACCTACAAATAACAAATAACTGATAAAATAACTGAAATAACGAATTCCAGACTTAAAAAGTGAAATACTTTTAGAAAAAAGTAATGAATCAAAAGTATTTGGAAAGTTGCCCTGGATCCTCATTCAGTCAAATTATCATGACATTTTTAGACGAATCGATTCAATATTGCAGGCTACAGGTCGAATGAAATGCTAAAAATGATACCTTTTTCATGTTTTCTGAATTTGCTGTGTCTAGTTTCTAAAAAATAAACAATGTGTATGCACAGAAGTTATTTTTCATCAAGTTTTTATTTATTTGAAAAGCATTTATGCAAATCAATGCAGAATTTCTGAGATATACACAAAAGCGGCCAAATGCATAAATAATTCCAGATAAGATATTCGCGGATTTTACTTGGCGGCGATTCATTACCGCGAATCTTGATAAGAATGCTTCAATTTTTGGAAACTTGTTTTTAAACGAAATTTGTAAGTGTTCAATTATTAATGCTTCAAGTTTGAATTCATTAATTTTTAAAGTTCCCAATTGAAAAACATATCATTTTTAACGTTTTCAAAATAATTCCACCTTAGAGGTTCACAATATTATAAATCCTTCAATTTTGAAAGAGGAAAACGAGAGTGATTTTTCTCGGGACAGAAATCACGTTTTTATTAAAAAAAAATCTATCCAATCACTTGGAATGTTACTTGACGCTACATGATATGATACCAATTAATAATGTCCATCATTTTCAAAGTTTCTATCATTTTAATTTGAAGTTATAGTTTTGAATGCAAAATTCTAAAGCAATAATTCAATCTTTGAGACCCTGAAACTAATTTTTGTTTTTGTTTTAAAAGCTTAAGTACGAAAATATTTGGCTCGAAATTTCTCAATTTTCGGCGATTCCCAATTTTAAATTTCTCAATGTTGTACAATTTTGAATGTTTTATTTTGAAATAGTGTCCAAATCTGAAGAAGGTCATATTCGATCATAATTTATAAAGTCAAAATTTTGTCACATTTTACCGAGGGAGCGGGGGGGGGGGGGGGTGGTTAAAAAATAAAAATTTTATCA
>JAUMHM010088003.1:0-10079 GCA_032362435.1 Melikaiella ostensackeni | reverse complement strand
ATAAGGTTCTACTTGCCTTTTATTCAAATAATTGCAATAAATTTATAATTAAATTATGAAATTTATTTTTTATGCTCTAGTTCTTACTAAAATTACTTTACTCTGGGTCATGGATTGGCACGCACGGGTGAGAAGAATCTCTATTTTCACATTTGTTTCGGCTTTTATTATAATTTTTCAATATATTTTCTATTCAATATGATTATCCGAAATTAGTCCTACGAACCTTTTTATAGACTTTATTTCTATACCTTTAGGCTTATCTCATTTATTTTCCCTTTAACAATCTAGTACTTTTATTTCTGTGGAGTATTATCATACATTCTTGTCTACTTTCTACATTTAACAAAAAGTCGTTACTTCTAGACTAGACTATGCTCTACCATCTACTCTTCTTAGATTCGAATTCTATTATTTGATCATCCCTTAATGACGCGTCCCACTTATTTTATCTTTTCTAGATTATACAATGATAGTTTAATGACAATGTAGGCTCCTACTGTCTACTATGGTTGACATTGAACTCGTAAAAAGACTAAAACAAAGGCATAGAAGAAATTGATTTTCTTTTGTGCAATCTCCTTATTTAATTTCACCCTTATCAGTTAAGATTTCGCTTATATTTCTTTGATTAAGAATCTCTCTTTCTCTTTCTCTGTTAATGAGGTTTCTCGTGAAATAAAAAGAACCTAGCTCGCCCTATAGTCATGGGCCTTAACCCTCAGTCGCGTAGTGGGGTGTGGTGAGCTTTCTCCCACCTATGGAAGGGAAGCTCACTTCGACCCCAAGGTTAAGATCTTTCCTCGCGGCGAAACTCTCAGTGTTAGGAAGAAGCAAAGTTCTACTTCTGACCCTTGAAGCTCGTGCAAGCCTAACTGTTGAGCCCAAAGACGAGGATCGAAGGCTCACCCTTGACACGAGTGCTAGTCCATGTGCTACGAAGCTGATCACCAGCCGCCGACTTTCCCGAAATGCTCGCGTTTGGTCTTTTTATTTCGCGAGCTCCCCACTTTTAGTAACTATGTGCGAGGGTGGGACCATCCAAGCGTGCGCGTTGTATGGGCCACTGCCAAAAGAAAATGTAGGTTTGTAGGGGCCTGGGCATAGCGCAGGCTAGCTGAGTCCCACCAACTCCCGGTGGAACTGGAGTAGAGGGCCTGTGGAGGGCGGATAAAGGGGCCGAGCCCGAGCTCTTCAAGAAAGTCGGCGGCTGGGTGATCAGCCGCGCAGGACAGAGAGCAAATAACGCTGTCGAGGAAGAAGCTTCAGCTTCATCTTTGGGCACAAACGTTCGCTCACCAAGGGCAAGTAGCCTTGTCAAGGGTGGAGCTTCTACTTCATCTCTGGGCAAAAATTCTCGCTAACTAGAAGTCCTAAGGGTTAGGAGCAGAAAATTAAGAGTTTCTATCATCCTAACGCTCTGACCTCCTAGCTGTGGAGAAGATCCTTCAACTAAGTATTTAAGGGTTGCTTCAAATCCAAAAGTGGGAGGAATATCTTCACAAAATCCTGCGCAACTGAGGTCCCGAACCTAAAGACAACGAGGCGACAAAGTGAAGGCTTCACCTTTTTATCCTTCCTCCATTTTTTTCATATGCGTCCCACATCGTGTAAATTAAACCAAACTGAAAGATTTTCTATGCATTAGATTGTAGCGAGTAAATTTTGCATATCGTTCAAACAGTTAAATTCGAATGAAAGACTTTTTTTTAGAAGAAGAGACAGGGTATGGTTAATGGTTGCTAATTAACTGAGAGATTGTAATCCAACGAGTACGTTCTTCGAAAGATTAGAAATTTGTGATTCATCAGGCTTAATTAAAATAAATAAAAAGAAAAACAACCATTTGAAAGAAGACGTAGAATAGCTTAGTTATGCGTATGAATAATTTTTAAGATTACCGTACAATTCAGGTAGCATAGTTAGAATAGTGGTTTTCTAACGCAACTTCTCTAATTAAAGTTACAGAAATCCTAATTGATAATTAGCAAATAGGGCCAGCTAAGGCAATACTGGGATGCAGCCAATCCAAGAGAAGGGGGCGTAAAATACCTGCTGGGAAAATCGCTCACTGGCACAATCGCAAATTGGTGGCAATCTATCAAATCCGAAGTAAGAGCCATAAATACGTTCATTCAAAAATTGAAGGCTCGCTACTGGAACGAACAAACCCAGAATGAACTTAGAAAACACCTTGAGTTTGGCCACTACATCCTGAATAGGGGAGTCTTCAAAGCAGAGTACGCGACAAAAATGTATGCGGAGGCGTTAGAACTAGATCCTCAGCCTACGGCCAAAGAACTGGTGTACAAGCTGGCCAGACACTTTGGCGATGAGGTAAAATACGCTGTCATTGGTCAAGAGATCAACGAGTACAAGCAACTCGTTGAATTCCTAGAAGATTTTGATAATCTGAGTCAGTCAGTGATATCACCTCCCAACAACAGCGAATGGAGATATCGAAGACAGGAAAGGGACAACCCAAGCACGCTACAACAACAGCAATGGCGATCAAGGAATGGAGGAATAAGCCCAGGGGCAGGCAATTACACGACCAACAGAACGGGATCTCAGACGGAGACCAAGCCACCCGCTGGGCATCAGTGGACTTAAAACGAAAGAGGAAGCACCAATTGGCGAAACTCAGCCCCCCAACCATCCACTCATAGGGTAAGAAACATAGAGATGGAAATCAACCCAGACCCTGAGGAACGAAACGGGGTACATGAAGAAGCCTATGACGAACAGGGGAACGAGTCGCGGCCACGCCTTTAAGGGAAACCCAAGGCGTGGCACTGAAAACGATAGTGAACACCCACACCCTACAGAACATGGAAAATGGCGTAAGAAGAGACAACACCAAAGAAGCTACCAAAAAAAGGTCCAGGTATGTGACCAATCTACTGGTACGAGGTATTTTAATCAAAGCATTGGTAGACACATGCGCCGAAGTCACTCGTATATCAGAAGAGTTCATGACGCAAAACAAGGATCGCCTTAGTGTGTTCCCAATGCTGTCACTCAGTGACGTGGCCCTGGCAGGGTTCATAGGGGGCAGGGACACGCGATTGAGTAGACAAATTTACGCTAATGTACAGCTACCCAGTCAAGCCATTCAAATAACGTTTGTGGTTGCTCCACGTCTAAATAGGACTTGCATTATTGGGATTGACATATTAGATCAATTTAAAGCTAAAATTGATCCTGACAAGAGGCAATTAACCTTCTCACACCTTAAAGGACAGCCGTCAATTCCAATTATGAAAGACAAAGAAAAGGGTGAGGAACCCCCATTGAAATACGATATCAACAGTATTGAAAGAAGAGGAAACATCGACCCTCAGAGCGAAGCCGTGAGAGACAGTGAGATGGACAACCAAAAACATAGGTCCATGGATATAACTTGGGAGGAAGTCCAGTCGAAAGCCGGAGAAAGCGAAGAAGTCGGAGAAGAAAAAAAACAGCTCACTGAACTCCTCTGGCAATACAGGCATGTCTTCAGGCAGGGGACTGGGCTACTCGAATCTTATCAGCACGTGCTGCGCGTCAAAGAACATAGACCGTTTGTGGGTCGCAGCTACCCGATACCGATGGCATACCGAGAGAAGGTAGAGCACGAGATCCAAAGGATGCTGGACTTAGGAGTAATTAAGAGGTCAAGCAGTCCATACATAAGCCCCATAGTACCCGTCATAAAAAAAGATGGATCAGTGAGCCTATGCCTGGACGCCAGGAGCTCAACGAAATCCTATTAGAGGACTGGGACTGCCCAGAGCCACCTGAAGTGTTCTTCCAGAGGTGCAAAGGCACGAAAATTATGTTGACTCTGGATCTAACAATGAGCTTCTGGCCAAGGACCTTAAACGGTACTTCAGGAGAGAGGAAGAAGAAAATGGCAGAGCGGAACGGGAGATGGAAGGACGCAACAACGCAGTGGACGAACAGCGTGGGCGTCATTAGCAGACGGACCATCCAAGCGCAAGTAAGATGCCGGGCGCTGCGACTGACTACGCTCTCATCGATATCAACCCGAGCGTACAAACACAATGCGAAATGGACGATGAAGACCAGGCCGCTGTTGTTACCTGGGAAATAAAGACGAAGACAAAAACGGCATGGTCGAGAAGTATCAATGGGAAGAAGAAGGCCGCCGCAAAACGGAAGAGGGACTTGGAGATCCACGGAGTGGATCTTCACAGGGTGAAAATCCCTGTAAGGTATGTTGCAACTATGACTGACGAAGCTGAGAAGACCGAGAGAAAACAGCAGAAGACGAGAAGCTATGTACACTCTCAATACCCTGAAGTCACATTCAGACGAGCGGTTCCCGGTTCCGATTACGGTTACGATTGACGGTCCGGTTCATGCACGCGGTGCATCGGTTTCACCCACGATTGCCGTCACTGTTGTTTTCGTATATTGTATTTCGGTGAATGGTCATACATTATGGACGAAGAATATAATCGCCAAAAAAAGCGAAAATTGATGCGTATGCTTATGGAATTAATTATTATCGCAGAAGAGAGTCTGCGAGTATTTTTCTCAAGGTAGCTGACAACAGCTGACATGTCACGTGACTTCATCGACCGCTGTGATTGGCTACGGTCGAAATCGCCGCGGTGGAAAATATAGTGAAACCTAAACGCGCAACTCGAACCGGGACCGGATCGTGTTGCACGCTGATTGGTCGACGGTTCCAATCGTAACCGTAATCGGAACCGGGAACCGATCGTCTGAATACGGCTTAAGAGTAGTGAGAAAAGAAGCCTCAAGGGGGGAAGGTAAGGAAAGCCGAGATGCAACGGAGACGAAGGAGAGAGAGGGAGAGGGCCGGCAGGAAGAGTAAGCAAGAGACTCTCTACCAAGAAATCCTTGAAGGACTCAAGCAGCCCAAGAACATTAGGAAAAGAACACCTTCACCTCGACTGACTGGCGCCGAGATCAGGAGGATAGCCAGAGAAGCTAAAGAGAGACAAGCAGGCATCATCGCAGGAGGGGTCTTGGAGCGGTGAGTGTGAAGAGCAGATCGACCCTAGCGCCTTCCGTGCCTGGTCCCAAAAGCAAGCCTGGCCCATCACATCGTCATGGAGCAGACTAGAACGAGAGTACAGAAGCCATCTCAATAGCAAAAATCGCTTGGACTGTCTTCACTTGAAATTCTAACGGTGGGTATCCTTGAATTCCTTCGTTAGAGTTTCAAATGGGGAGCAGTTGTGACATGCGAGTCACACAAACTCCCTGAGTGTTGGCGACCAGCGTAACCAAGATGTTTTTTCTATCAAGAAGATGTAGGCTTGTAGGAGCCTGGACAAAGCGTAGGCTAGCTGAGTTCCACCCACTCCCGATGGAACTGGAGTAGGGGGGCCGTGGAGGGCGGATAAAAGGGCCGAGCGCGAGCGCTTCAAGAGAGTCGGTGACTGGGTGATCAGCCGCGCAGGACAGAAAGCAAACAGCGCTGCCAAGGGTGAAGCTTCTGAATCATCTCTGGGCACAAACGTTCGCTCACCAAGGGCAAGTAACCTTGTCAAGGGTGGAGCTTCTGCTCCATCTCTGGGCAAAAATTCTCGCTCACTAGGAGTCTCAAGGTTTAGGTGCGATTGTAATCCAACGAGTGCGTTCTTCGAAAGATTAGAAATTTGTGATTCATCAGGCTAAATTAAAATAAATAAAAAGAAAAACAACAATTTGAAATAAGACGTAGAATAGCTTAGTCATGCGTATGAATCATTTTTAAGATTACCGTACAATTCAGGTAGCATAGTTAGAATAGTGGTTTTCTAAGGCAATTTCTCTAATTAAAGTTACAGAAATCCTAATTGATAATTAGCAAATAGGGCCTGAGATAACGTAAAAGAGAAAGGAGGCTGTCTCTTAAGGGAGCACAACGATAAAGAAACTTAACGATACTAGGCGCGAACTGCCCCACAACTGTAAAAATAGATATTTCTTTAGTCGCTAAATGCGATGATCTAATTTGAAACAATTAGTTATTGTACATGCATAAATTGATAATAAAAATAAATGGTCTGTATGTCCTAAAAGAGCAATAGTTTCTTTTCGGTAACTCGTGTCAACCCTCGACCATATCACAAGGTTCATGAGAAAGTTTGACTAACAAGCACACATGTAGCATAATTTATTTATACCGAATTGAGCACTACAAAGCTAAATAAAAATTATTGACAATATCATTAATTAGAATGCTTCAAATGATGATGCCCAATGAGAGGCTTCCTTAGAAAAATAGAATACAATTTATTTTATAATAAAAACTCACAATTATAATAAATAAATAAAAAATTAAGAATAAAATAAAAAAATAAGAATAGAACATTTATTCCTTAAAGATCGAAATAAAGTTGATTTTTTTATTAAAATTTTTTGTGTACTTACCAGGCCGTCTAAGTCTTGAATACGTCTGAATGTGAAGTGAGAGATTTCGCGTTTAATACGTGTTAATGCGAGAGTTTGAATATGTTTCAATACTATTGAATGCGATTGAATACGAAATAGAATTTGTCGCAATGCTATTGAATGCGATTGAATGCGAAGCAGAAAATATGCGATTGCTAAGTACTGAATCGCATTCGTAAGAGGTTCTCTGGAAATCTGTTTTACGACAACCTCGGATTCAAAGTGCAAAACTTATGAATACGTTTCAATCCGACGTGTTTTGTAGGGTAGGTACCTATATAGGATTGAATGAATTGTACAGACGAAAACTGATGTCTACAACACATGCAAAGGATTAAAAAATATTTAATTATGTGAAAGAAAACGATTCATCGGATCTCATTTTTATTGAAAAACATTTGACTGTAGGTGGACGAAGTATTGAAAATGAAAATAAAATTCTAAAATGAATATAAGTACACTCAACTCTGGATTTACGTCCAGTATCAGGTATGGTCGCGATAGCCGTGACGCGGTGCCAAGAATTTCTATGATGTAAACAGTCAGGGGGAACTGCGTGACACTGCTGAGCTCGCGCGCCTCTCTCTCGCCCCCTTGGACCTCGTATCAACGAATGCAAAGCGACGGCGATCGTCTCTCTCGGCGTCTTGGACCCCTCATTCACGAACGCGAGCTGTCAGACATTCAAGAAAGGACTTAAGCTCAGGTGACTTTAATCCAGAGGTTAGTGTATTGGGTAATTAATTACGAGAAATATTGTGCTAATCATTCGTTACGCTTAGCAATAATTTTTGGTTTTATTTTCTCTTTGCTTTTCCCTCAGCGAGATGATTTTATAACTTTTTGAATTTGTAACAAAGAATCTGACAATTTTTTTCTATGACGACGCTCAAGATTTGTGAATTAGCAACTTTACGTTGAATAAATTTTAATTTTTTTAAATTTTCATAACGGTTGTTACATCCGCAACTTTTAAAAATGTTGTTACAACGCCTCACGAAAGGCTTCCCATCCAACTTTGAGACAGACGAGTGATAATTAATTACTCATTCGTAATCAGGCGCACTAACTGCATTCCCTCAGAGTGTTTACTCACGATAATTACACTACTATACAGACGATAAAGTAGAAAATTCCACCCAACGAGAAGTGAGTTACTATGGGTAGAAAAAGACTCAATTGATGCCGATAATTTAACGAAAGAAACATTGACTGACATAAGATAATTAATTGATGTCGTTCTGTCAATATGCATGATTATAAATGAACTATATCAAATACTAAAAACTCTAAAACAAGTAATGTTAAACATATATCTAAGAAGCATACATGTGTCTTCAATGCTTCCCAGTTAATAAGATTATTCACATGGTCCTGTATGCAACGCAGTAACCAAGTGATAAATGCGTGCATATTTATACATGCTGAACTGAAAACGTCTGACTAGACACGATAATTGTAGTTCTAAGGCAGTTATAAGTCAATCATGTATTAGTTCTCAATTAGTATATAGAATCCCGATTTCCTGAAAGAACAAGAGAGGAAACAATAAATCACAAAAGGCATTAGCAGAGGGGAATCATCTTTACTCTCATATTTGATAGTCTGCTATTAATAGAGTTAAACGTGCCAATTTATGTAAAGCATGGGCGTTCAATGCTGATACTGGAACCGCCAACGCCCTGTACGTGACCATCCTCATCACATCGTCAAACGAGGTGATAACTGACTCAGACGAGCTTCGTCCTGAACGTGCCGATCTGTGCAAACTCTGGAATCGGATGTTATGGGCGAGTCTGGGGCGCGGTTATTATGGGTGTGCCGGGCGTGACGGGCACGGTCACTTATTTAAACCTCAGATTCACCACTGGACTTTGTCTTTTACGTTCCAAGCAGTCACTCTAGCCACTTACTCTTCGACTTACGAACCGCTTTGATTAAGTTGCGATTTTTACATCATTGCAAAATATTCTTAACGAAGAACCGCTCTGAATAAATCCTGTACTTTTCCCTCACCGTGAAATAGTGAACGAGGCACTAAATGTTGAACAAAGTCCCTTCGGCTGAGACTTTCCGTCGTCGTACGAGTTACTTTCCAGATAAAGTCCGCTGGTTAAACGTTCGCGAAAGAACTCATTATTGAATTTGATTGCGATTAATTCAAACAGTACAAATTCAATAAAACAAACACCTGATAGAATTTCGTCGCTGTTCTACTACGTAACGGGGATCCAATCGACAAGCCAATCTCTCTTGTCCTTTATGGAATAGAAAGGTAGACGTAAGTTTTATATATTAATTAACTGATTATCTATTCTTTGTCTTAATAAACATTATAATACCTGAACTACACCTCATTTATTGCAAACACTATACTAGCAGAATCCCCACACGATTGCTAGTGACAACGTACCCACAACAAATAATTAGTCAGGTCTTACCAGTCTGACGTAATCTGCAACACTGGTTTCTCTCATTCTCATATTTCCAAACTACCCTCGCCTTTTGCTCGGTACGTGACACAGTCGACCGCTATGAAAAAAAAATTAATTTATATTCAATGCATATAGTATATATTTAATATTTAATATATACTTCGAAGGAAAAACCCCCAAGCTAAGGCGTGAACAACCGTGCCGAAAGCTGAATGGCACGGGTGACCTGTCTTTTACGGTGTGTCTGGGATACCGGGCGACCTCCTAGAGTATCAGCCTTACCCTTGCATGCGGGGCTCTGCAAGGATGGACGAACCCTTGCCCTAGCTTCTTGTGGGAACAAGTATGGCAACACCAAACCCAGTTGTGAATGCAGTTTAAAATGATCGAACGCGCAGAGCATCGGACAATGGGGCGGCAAACAGTGCCGATCGCCCTAAAGTTCGGGTTGCTGCAAATAATTTGGATAGAGACACGATGACGGATCGGCGAGACGGTGGACATTTTGAGTGGACGGATCGACTCAGAGAGATAACTTGCTGGATTGGTACGACGCCAGCATTATCCCTGCTCGCAGGGGTTACATGACGCGCGTGCAAACTCTGTGGTGCCAGAAACACCCAGAGCTTTCGCAAGTGTCGCAACAGAGGTTGCGAAACCACGCCGTTAACCACTTGCAAACAGGATATATATGCGGAACGCTTTCCCAATCGCGGAAATCAGGCATCTACCGAGAGATGATAGCGATTTCAGGACGCGGCGAAACATCAGCATCCAGGTTCCTCCTAAGCCTCAAGATCTGGCTGAACTTGTTGATGCCCTTCGTAAGGATCTCTCAGAGGAGTCCGACCTTTGGAGTCTGTCGGTGACCTGGATTGATTACCAGGATGCTTTCGATTCAACCTCCCATAGACTTATCATCTGTGTGTTGGGAAGCTTAAAGGTTCATCCACACATAGTGGGATGCATAGAAAGATTGATGCCCCTCTGGAAAACCATATTTACTATCTCATCTGGAAGACATCGAGTGACAACTAAGAGCATCACCTTCCAGAAGGGCGTCTTTCAGGGTAACACCATGAGCCTTCTTCTCTTTTGCATCATACTTTTGCCACTAAATCTTGCACTACGCGATTCTCGTCGGTACCTCTGGGGCGGATCTAATAATCGTAAGCATAAGGTCACTCATATATTTTATATGGATGACTTGAAGATCTATGCTTCTGGGAC
>JAUMHM010088002.1:0-10079 GCA_032362435.1 Melikaiella ostensackeni | reverse complement strand
TGTTTTCCTGAGTTTCTAAAATTTTAGTAAGATTTTGGGGTGGGGGGTGGAGGTCGAAGCAAATCTGACGGTATCTTACATTGGAAAGGAGGGCTTAAAAATTTCAGAAAAATACCTTACGTAATTTGTGAATGACCCCTAAGCTTTTATTTTAAAACTTATTGGAAAACTTTCTTCACTACTAAGCAATTAATGACTCGGTCTTTTCCTTAAAATAGGATAATATGTTGTATTATATGAACTGCTCTTTTTTCATTTAAAGGGGCCTCTTAAAAAACTTTGTATGGGACCTCTACGTTTCTAGTTACGCCACTGATCGCCAAATCAAGTAAATTACTTATAACAATTTTTTTAATTTATAAAAACAAGAGCAGATTACACTCTTCATATCTGGACCAAGGGCACGAATAAAAATAACGTGATTGCTGAGAACTACACTTCTGACTACATTTTTGGTTTTTAGGTGGGGTTAAATTAAAAAAATCTGACGCTTATCTTTCGAATATGATATTATTGAGAGTTATTCCCTTTTTATTACTAACCAGTAAATAATTTGTTCAAATTATCTTATTTAATTATAATAAAAATGTTTTTAAAAACATAGTGGTTAGATTTTGAAATATAAAATGGAGCTCTCTGCTTTGTGATTTGAGGTTGCCTCTGATAGCCGAGATATCTCGTATTTGCAGCTTCGCGAAAATTTCCATTTCACCAATTATTTTTTTATGATTACTCAGCAGTTACGCAATATTTGTTCATGTTCTTGGTCTTGATTAAAGTCCAAAGCACTTGCTACGTAAGTTGCCTCTTTTTAATTATTTCTTTTAAATATTCTAATTAAAACCACTTTTGACTGTTAAAATTACTTTTCTTACTATTATGTACATTATATCATTATTTCTTTTATTTCTTTTTTTATTATGCAATGCTTTTGATATTACACACATCCAATAAATATAGAGTCGAGAAGTTCACCATTCTTCAAAGCAGGTGTACACCTTTCATGAAATCTTGTGGAATCTCTGGTAATCTTTGCACTCTTTTGAAATCCCAGGAATTCTTTTCAAAATTTTGTAAGTCCCTTGAAACTTTCTGAATCGTGTGAAAATTCCTTGAAATAATCCTTCAAATCCCATAGATAACGTACATTATCTCTTGAAATCCCTTTAAAATAAGTAGGCTCCCTGGAAATTCCTTGAAATCCTTCAAAGACTGTGGAAATCCTTTAAAATTTCTTGAGATTCCGTGAAATCTTTTGAAATCGCTCAAAACATTCAACATCCCATAGAAATTCCATATAATCCTTCAAGATCCGTGAGAATCCATGAAATTCTGTAAAATAATTCGAAATATTACGAGATTCCTTGAAATCTTTGAATTCTCTCCTCGAAAATCCGTGGATATACTTTGAAATCTTCTGAAATTCATTAAAAGCCTTTGAAATTCCGTGAAATCATTGAACGCTTCAATTCTCTCAAATTCTCTTTCAATCCTTCTAAATGTTTGAAAATCTTTTTATTTTCCGCGAAATCTTATGAATTCTTGCAAATCCCTCCAAATCTTCGAAGTCCGTTTAAAATCCCCTGAGATCCTTCAAAATTTGTGAATATATACTTCGGCATCGCTTAAAATGCTTTATTTCCTTCCTGTGTCCTTTAAAATCTTGTATAATTCCTTGGAAAAATTAAAATTCGCTCTGAAGTTGTATTAGATGATTTCTTCAAATTCTTGAAATTTTTTAGAATCACTCAAGATCTGTAAAACCTATTATAAACCTTTGGAATCGTTTTTTTAAGTGTGGAGATTTTGTTTTGAAGAAAAGAACGGATTCCTTTTTGAAGTTTATTTTTTTTGTCCAAAAAATCTACTATTTAATTTTTCATGGTTATTATAATATAATAATATATAATTATATATTCTAGTTCGAAAATTCATCTCTTTTGGTAGAAATTTAATCCTTTTTGAATAAAAACGAAAATGTTTGTCAAAAAATTAATCTGCTTCGTTTGAGGATTAAACTATTTTGTTGAAAATCCCTCTTCTTCGGTTGCATTCAATAATTTTTCATTCGAAATTAAAATCGTTCATAGTTGAATTTTTATCTATTATATTTTTCGTTGTGACTTCATCTCTTTTGGTTCATCTAATTGAAAGTATATTTCTTTGACTAAAAATTTAATTATTTTGTTGAAAATTCTTTTTTTTTCGTTGAACAGTCATCTTTCTTGTTCGAAAATTCAGCTATTAAATTGAAAACTCATGTATTTTATTGAAAATTTATCATTTTTCAGAAAATTAATCTTTTTAGTTGAAATGCAACTGTTTAGTTTCAAATTAACCTATTTCAGTTAAGTATTCAACTATTTTGTTGTAAAATTCATCTTTTTTTTGATGGATATTCATAATTCAAGTTAAAAATTTATGTCTTCGATTAATTTTCTGATGTTAGAATGTGTCGATTGCCTGGTAAAATAGTTTTTGTAGAAACGAGAAAAAAATCTACCTTAACTCGGATTTCTACTGGAAACGCCACTTTTCATGAGTGAAGCGTCTGTTAATTACTTTTCATTATAACATAGTAATGACAAATTATTAAGTGGCGTTCCCGCTTCAAATCCGGGCCGAGGTAGATTTTTTCTCGTTTCACCAAAAATTATTTTACCAAATAGTGGACACATGTCTTACATCAGAAAATTAATTAATTAATTACCCTGGTCGACAAAATAACATGAACATTCCGAATTTATGCCTTTGGTTGAAAATGTAGCTTTTTTTAATTGAAAATTTAACTACTCGGTTTAAAATTCAATATTGTGTTGAAAATTCCTCTCTTTGGTAGGAAATTAATCTTTTTAGTTGAAAATTCATCAGTTTGGTTGAAAATTCATGCATTATTTTGAAAATTCGTCTTTTTAATAGAAAATTAATCTTTGCGGCTGAAAGTCCATCTTTTACTGTTGGAAATTCAAATATCTGGTTTAAACTTGAATTATTTTCTTAAAAAGTCATCTTCTTCAATGAAAAATTAATCTGTTCAGTTGAACATTTAAGTATTTTGTTACAAATTCGTTTTTTGTTAAACATTTATCATTTTTAGTAGGAAATCAAATTATTTAATCAATTCCTGTATTCACTGAAAATTCGTCTTTTTTGCTAGAAAATTAATTTTTTGAGTTAGAAATGCCACTGTGTGGTTGTAAATTAATCTGTTTCAGTTATGGATTCAACTATTTTGTTGTTAAATTAATCTCTTTTGGATGAAGATTTATTATTTCAGTTGAAAATTCATTTCTTACGTAGAAAATGTAATTATTTTGTTGAAAAATCGTCCTGTTTAGCAAAAAAATAATCTTCTTGGTTGAAAGTTCATCTTTTAAGGTTGAGTATTTAATTAATTGGTTTAAAATTTTATTGTTTTGTTAAGAACTCACCCCTTCTGATCAAAAATTAATCTGTTTCAGTTAAAGATTCAACTAATTTGATGAAAATTCGTCTTTTTTGTCGACTTTATTTATTTTTTATTCAAAATTTGATTATTTTTCGGTTGAAATATCAACCATTACATTTTTCGTTGAGAATTCATCTTTTTGGAGTTTAAAATTCAACTATTCGGTTGAGAGTGAAACTTCTTTGTTGAAAAATCATTTTTTAGTTTAAGATTTATTACTTAAGTTAAGAACTAATCGTTTTGATTGATAATTCAACTATTTTGGAGAAAGATAGTTTTTTTGGTTGTAAATCAATCTTATTACTGAAAATTTAATTATTCCACTTTTGGTTAATTTTTTTTTTTCGATTGAGAATTCAACTATTTAGTTCAAAATTTATGTAGTTTATTCAAAATTCATCTGTTTTTGTTGAAAGTGAAACTATTTTAATAAGAAATTTACTTTTTTGGGTTGAGGATTAATCAATTAATTTAAAAATTCATGTTTTTGGTTGAAAATTTAACTATTTGATAGAGAATTTGTTAATTTTTTTTGATTCAACTATTTAGTAAAAAATTTAATTATTATGTGAAAACTGCAACAATTATGTTCGAAAGTCATTCTTCTTTGGTTAGAAAATTCAAGTGTTTTGTAGAAAATTCGCCTTTTCGGCCTCAAAATTAAACATTTTCCATAAAACCTCTTTTCTTTACCGACTGAAAAACCCTTCTGGGTTGAAAATTTAACTCTTTTGTTGAAAATTCGTTTTTTAAATTTTGAAATTCATGTTTTGCGTTGAAAACTTCAATATTTTATGGAAAAATCGTTTGTTTTGGTTGAAAACTAATTATTTTAACTGAAAATTTAACTATTCCATTTTTGGTTGCATTTTTTTTCGATTGAGAATTCAACTATTTAGATGAAAATTTATGTAGTTTGTTTAAAATTCATCTCTCTGGTTGAAAGTGAAACTATTTCGTTAAGAAATTCACTTTTCTTGGTTGAAGATCCTTCAATTAATTTTGAAATTCATCTTTTTGGTCAGAAATTTAACTATTTGATAGGAAATTTATTTATTTTTTCTAATTTAACTATTCAGAAGGAAATCTAATCATTTCGTGAAAACTGCAACCACTATGTTCGAAAGTGACTCTTCTTTGGTTAGAAAATTCAACTGTTCTGTAGAAAATTTGCCTTTTCGGCCTCAAAATTAAACATTTTCCATGAAATCTCTTTTCTTTACTGACTAAAAAACCCTTCTTGGTTGAAAATTCATCTCTTCTGTTGAAATTTTTTTTTTTTTAATTTAAACATTCATGCTTTTCGTTAAAAACTTCACTATTTTATAGCAAAATCGTTTGTTTTTTTTTGGTTGAAAAGTAATTTTTTTAACTAAAAAACTTAACAATTTTCTTTTTGGTTGAAAATTAATTTTTTACATCTGAGAATTCAACTCTTCGGTTGAAAGTTTTCGTATTTTTTTATAATTCATCTTTTGGGTTGAAAATTAATTTTCTTGGGTGGAAATTTATGTGTTTTGTTGAAAATTTATGTTCTTTGGTAGAAAATTAATCTTCTTGGTTGAACATTCATATTCTCTGGTTCGAATTCTGAAGGCAAATTTCAGTCTCTCAAGTAAAGGGAGAAGTATAATATTTAGACCCCCTAATAAAAAAGGCTCTGGATCCACCCCTCCATCTACCTGGAAGAATTAAAACTTGTTACAAAAATTTTCAATTTGATTCTGCCCTTTGAGGTATTACGTATGAGGCAATGCCAAGAAGGTGTTGCGTTTTACTATACATAGTAGCAAAGGTTAGAGAGAAACTATATTTTTTATAGCTATCCCGGATGAAAATTTCCTTCGAACAATTAAAAGTTACTTTAATAATTTCTAGAAAAGATGGATCTTATATATGAAAGATTGAGTACCATCACCTTAGACAGGAAATATTACATAGATTGCGACATCAGTTTTAATGAATTAGGTAGATTAATTTTTTCCTTGAGACTGACTCATGAAATGTAAATATCTCAGAGAGACAAGCTTATCGCTAAATTACATGAGAACGACTTCTCTAGTCAAGCCCTAAGAAATTCATTGATATTCACAGTTAACGAAACTCCTCATCAAAACATCAATCAGTTTTTTTCCTACCTTACAAAAAAATGAACTTTTATACCTTACTATTATCCTTGGTGGTTATCCTTAATTCTATTGGTGAGTATAATAATAGAATAGGTCTATAATTTCAAATAAATTTTCAGCTTTCCTCTTATAACAATTTGTCCGATTTAATCCGTATTCTATCCCAATTGAAATTTTTTCTAAACTTTGAGTTTGTCGAAAATAAGTACGAATTTAATCTGAATTTATTCTGGCAGCAATCCAGAGTATGTGTGTTTTAAAAAATGGCATTGATATCGAATTTTCTGAGTATTCGAATTGAGTCCGCATCGGTACGAAACTTGCACGTCCTATAAAGTTTTCCCGAAATCTATCCGTTAGAATCCGAAAACAGCACGAGGAAAAATCTGACATAGAAAAACAACAAATCTGTAAGATGTTTATTGTTTATACATCTAAACTTATATGGATTTTCGTATGTTAGCTTCAATTTTAGATAAGAGCTGCAATTCTTATTCAATCTTTAACAAGAGTTGATTTTATTCCTTGAAAAATTCTTTACGACAAGGCCCTATGTCTATTTTTGCAAACAAATAAACTTGCCATCCATAACGCGTCTTGACTGGAAAATATGCAAAATACACAAGCATTAACTTAGGAGAATGGAATATAGATTTTTTATTAGACCTATTATCTCCTGACTCATAAACGTTACTCCTATTTGGACGACGGGGACCTATTTCTATTTTTTCAAACAATTATACTTCCCATCCACGTCGCATTTTGATTAAGGATACACGAAATACGCACGAATTAATTAAAGAGAATGGAATAAGGATTTTCTGTTAGATCTACCATCCCCTGACCTATCGACAGTCCTCCTATTTTGACGACAAGAGCCTATCTCTATTTTTTCAAGCAATCGAACATCCCATCCGCGTCGCATTTCGACTAAACAATACACAAAATACACACGCATTAATTTAGAATAGTGGAATAAAGATTTTTTGTTAGACTCATAATTCCCTGACCTATCGTTTCTCTTATTCTGACGACAAGGGTTAGAAACCACAGAGCAACAAAGTTTTGTGCAACTAGCATTCAAAAAAATCAAGGATGCAAAATGAGACCACAGTCTTAGTGCGCGAGAAGAATCGCAATATTTTTCCACCAGCAACATTTACAATCATTCGTTAATAATTCTTACACTCAGAAAGTGTTGGATAAAACTGAACACTTCAGAACTTTTTTGCACATTTTTGCATGAGTTATTCTTATTTTTTAAGGGAAATGTTTACATCTACTTGTAAAGTAATTTTTATTATTTCAAAACTTAAGCAATTGAAATAATATTCAACTACCCTTGAAAACCACCCCAATCACTATTAACGAAACAATTCCAGAGTGTATCTATGTAAAACAGCTATAAAATTTTCAAATTGAAAATAGTCGCCCAAGTCAACTTCACAAAACACGAGGTTGTATTCTCAATCCCACAATAATAATCAACAACTCCTAAAATGCACCACTAGAACTTTTAAGGAAACAATTTCCAAAATAGCGGTCAAGTATGCTAAAAAATTATGGCATTTTTATGAAATTTTATATAAAGGGGCTTTTAAGGACGCTTATTGCGAATTAAAAGTTAAAATTTCAGAAAACAAAATGGCGGATACTATATGTTGAAAAACTGTTGCAAACATTTAATCTATGTAGCTGAAGTAGCCTCAATTAGGACGATCAGATTTTCAGCTTGTTAGTCCATATGCCCAGATGGTGGCCTCTCAACGGAGTACGTGCACAGATGGTACACTCCCAAATCACGCCTGCACACGTCTGAATTTCAACGTGCAGAGTTGGGAGTGTCTCATCTATGCCCATTAAACAACATTTTTTTGTGACTTTGCATGTTTGGAGCAGAGAATTTTGTTGCTACAGATTCTGTTACTCTTATGTTTACTCTCAGACTCTTTTCTATGATCTGTCTCAAGCTAAATATCCGATCCGCACATAATCTCCCTGATATAATTCTACATAGAACTTTTCAGATCCTTTCTTCAGTTATTTCCATGACCTTCTAAATCAGTATTTTGGTAAATATTTTGCCCACGGTACGTAGTAGATTAATCGCTCTATAATTAGCACGGTCGCCTTTATCACCCTTCCCCTTGTAGATTGGGACGATAATCGCCTTTCTCCAATCATTTGGAACTTCACCATGCACAGCACACATATTCATAAATTCGCTCAGTCACACAAACAAATATCCGCCACCGCTCTTAAGCATTTCAGCGGTGATACCATCCGTACCAGCAGCCATACCATGCTTTAGTTTCTTAATCACAGATATAATGTCGTCGATATTGATTCTTCTTCCGCTACTCACAACGGGATTGTCTAATGTATTCTCTTCAATGGGAAGGTTGTTGTGCTCCATAGCTTGACCTCCATACAATTTTTTGAAAAAATGTCTCATACTGTCTTTCACTTTGTCCGAATCCCATACCATTTCACCATCTTTGACTATTTTTGACTAGTCAAATCATCATTCATCATCATAGTCAATCATCATTCCACCAAGTATCTCCTGCCTTTCTTCCTACAGCTGCAGCACCGCACACTTCAGATGCACTCTTGAAGATGCTGTCCCCCTTTCGAAGCATAAGCCAATCAATTTATACCCGTTACCGTTCGATTTTGGGTGTCCGAAATGGCCCAAAACCCTGACAGTATCTTCGCGTTGCACACCAACCCAGCCATTCACATCTCCAAGTATAATTATTCTTTTGCCAGAATCGCAAATCCCGAATATATCATTTAACGAGTACCAGAAGATATCTTTTATATCCCTCTTGTCACTATCAACTGGAGCGTAGCACGCTATAATAAATAGTCTTCTGATTCCCACTTTCATTCCAACCCATAGTAATCTAGGTGATACACATTTATACTTTATGACATGTTGTTTTGCTCTCCCATTCATCATTAGACCGACTCCTTAGGTACCATATGATTCATTATCTACTCCTGACCAAAGTTCGAATCCGTTCTCTATGTTTCTTACTTGACATCCCTTCTTCTTTGTTTCCGGTACACACGGAATATCTAGCTTCCTTATGCGCATTGTATTCCGCAATTCCTTCTTCTTAAGATCATTTACACCTCCAGCATTCAAAACACCTAATCTCCATTCGTCGCTTGAAGCTCGAATACGCCTTTCGTCAGTAGAAGTGTCAATCCAATCTGAGGCTACATTATTATTTGTATTATTTATTGTTAGAAGTATACACCCAACTACATCTTGATGCGAGAAACTCATTCCATAAGCATAAAATCATGTCCTAATTAAGCAGCTAAATCGTTATAAGGTGAAGTGTCCATTCATAACGCCAATCCCACCAAACTTCGGACATGCAAAGGAAAGTATGAAAACCAAGCCAGAACCAAAGGAGTTATGATCGGTTTATGTTTCATAGTGAAGGAGGGCACCAGTCTCCTGCAGTTTGATGTCGAAGATGGAAAATGACCAATTGAAGCAAATGTGACAAGAATACTCAACGGTGAACAAAAACTTAACAAGCTCATAAGCTTCCCTAAATTCTCCTTTCGAAAGAAAATTTTTTAAAACTCTTATAAATCTCCAAAGCCTCCCACAATTTTGAAAACTTTTCATAAATTTTCTCAAAACTGTATAAATTTCCAATAGTTTCTAGTACCTTCCATATAGTTGCGCAGGATTCCGCACATTTTAAAAATTCTCGAAAGTCCCTGAATTTCCATACGTTATTGAAAGTTTCCGTAAATTACCCGAAATTCCCAAATTTTCCATAAATTTACGAAACTCCTCCATAATTTATGAAAAATCTTGAACCGAAAAATTGAATGGGCAAACACGCCCACTGCACGTGAAAAATATAGGAAAAGCACAAGGCAATTTTGAAAACAAGTGCGTAAAAGAAGTCGACGTGATTTTTTCTTTTAAATCCTTTTTAAATCCTGTAGTAACAGATTAATATCAATTTACACATGACAGATATGCAAAAAATATTTATTAAAAGAATTGTGCCCATGTTTTTCAATTTCCGAATAATATCGGTGAAAATCAAATAACTTCAAATTTGATGACTATATGGGTGATTCTCATTAAATATGCACATTTGTGTAACCGCTAAATATTTTATTAATTGAAGACGCTAATAAAATGAGTCTAGGTGTTTACAATGCAGTAAGTTGGCTTTCATTAGGTGCATTTTTAAAACAAAACAAAAATTCTTATATCTAAAAATTCGCGAAAGTGCGAAATGTAATCTCTCCTGGCTGTAACCACCTATGGGTCGGATGGTTCCACATGTGACTGAAGATGCAATTATCAACTTTGATCATTCAAGTTCAGCTTAAATGAATTTTGTATATAGTCTAATGTAATGATATTGAAGACACGTTTTAATATTTTTTATCTTAGCCTTCAGAGCATATTGAACTTTGTAACCACTTTTTGATTTGCGGATGAACCTTTGCAGTTC
>JAUMHM010088001.1:0-10079 GCA_032362435.1 Melikaiella ostensackeni | reverse complement strand
GGAATAACTGCAAAACTATCTTTATCATTCAAAATATGCATCATTTTTTGATTATAAACATCTTTCAATATTGCAACCGTAATACTCCCTTTATCAGCCTTGGTAATCAGTAATTCAGGATGACATTTAAAAAAAGTGTTTGTATAAAAAAATCCTTCGTTTAAGTCTTTTTCTAGCAAGGATTGTGGAGCATCATTATTCAAAAAATCATTCGATAAACCCATGAATCTTACTCTAAATTTTTGTACTTTGTTTTCTGGTAATTTTGAAATATTAGCTTGAATGTCTTTAATGATTTCAAGGAATTGAATATACTTTTCTTTTTTCTCCCTCTTTTTTTTTGTTTTATACATTTATTGTACATTTGTCTCTAATGAATTGAAAAAGCGGGTAGTCTCAAAGTCTATTTTTGAGTTGTGAACTTTTTGGGTGTCCTTTTTCAGTACACGCAAAATTTTCATAAGAAAGTAGATTTGATTTTGATATTTAAGTAATGTGACATTATTCTATACCTTCGCATTTTGAAAATTGAACATCTGAATTAAAATATAGTGATTTAATACATTTATGCGATGAATGAGTTCAAAAGACAATGAGTATTATTATAGTTAAGTATCAAATTTTTTTTAATTGTATAAGGGACCATCCATAAACTACGTTACCAAACCAAAAACTACGATTGATGACAGCATGAAGGGGGTCAGTGGAAGTAACATTACGAACTTAGATAACGTTTAGTATGTTTTCTGGTAGTAAATTGTGAAAAAACTTGCGAATTTTGTGAAAGATGGCCCCGCAACGGTATAGTTCAATAATAACTTGATAAGTTTCAAAATCACTTTCATATTTTGGACTTCACACTCTTTCTCCTATTCCCCTCTTTTCCCCTTTTTAAAAGAATTCTTCTTTCTCCCCCTGTTTTCATGAAACTTCCCCATTTTCACCTCTTTTCTCGTTTTTCGCTTGAACACGAACTGAATGATAGAATCCAATAGAAAAAATCCAACTATTTTTGGTTAAAAGTTACTTTTTATGCTTGAAATGTCTACTGTTACATTTTTCGTTCAGAATTCATCTCGTTTGGTTAAAAATTCTACTGTTTGGTTGAAAAATTAATTATTTTGTTTAAAATTTGTTTCATTTTTGCTCGAAAATTAATTTGTTCTTAATCGAAAATTTCATTATTCCATTTTTGGTTGAAAATTGATATTTTTAAGTTGAAAATTCAAGTATCTGATTGAAAACTTATTTTTTTTTTAAATTGAAAATTCAACTATTTGTTTGATAAATAATCTTTTCTATTGAAAATTAATTTTTTTGTCGAAGATTCATAATTATAGTTTGAGAATTAACAGTTTTGCTAAAATTTCGTTGTTTTTCTTGGCTGAGAATTAATTTTTTCAACTGAAAATGTAGCTATTCCATTTTTGGTTGAAAATTGATATTTTTAATTGAAAATCGATCTTTTTTAGTTGAAAATTCATCTATTTGGTTACAAATTCATGTATTTTGTTGAAAAATTCGTCTCTTTTGGTAGGAAGTTAATCTTCTTAGTTGAAAATTCATCCTTGTTGGTTAAAAATTCAACTTGTTGGTCGGGGACTCAACTATTTTGCTGAAAATTCATTTTTTTTTTTCTGGTCGAATTCAACTGTTTTTGATTTTAGATTGAAATCTTGTTTGGTTGCCATGTCAACTATAACATGTTTCGTTGAGAATTTATCTTTTTTGGTTGAAAAATCAACTAATTGGCTTAAACTTGAACTACTTTGCAAATGTTTTTTTTATTCGAGATTTGTCATTCTAATTGAAAATTCAACTATTCGGTTGTAAATGAACTTTTTTGTTGAAAATTCATATTTTCGAGTAGAAAATTCAACTATTTTGTAGATAATTCGTCTATTCTTAGTAGAAAAATCACTGTTTTCGTTAAAAAATTAATTATCTGGATAAAAATCCAACTTTCTTGCTTGAAAATTCAACTGCTTGGCTGAAAGTTCATCTACTTTGCTAAAAATTATTTTTTTTTTCAAGGATTCACCTCTTTGGTAGAAAGTTCATGTATTTTGTTCAAAATTTGTCTTTTTAGGTAGAAAATCAATCTTTTTTGTTGAAAATTTAACTGTCTTCTAGAAAAATCGCTTTTTTAGCTTGAAAATTTAATTATTTTGTTGAAATTTTAATTATTTTGTTGAAAATTCAACTATTTGGTTGAAGCCATTTTTGTTTGTTGGAAATTCAACTGTTTTGTCAAAAATTCATCCTTTCGGATTAAAAAATCATCTTTTACGGTAGGAAAGTCATCTTTCTTGGTAGGAAAGTCATCTTTCTTGGTTGATTCATCTTTCTTAGTTGAAAATTAACTTTTTTGTTAAAAATTCAACTGTATTTTTAAAAAATCGTCTTTCTGGTTTGAAACTCAACTATTTGTTCAAAAGTCTAACTATTTCGTTGAAAATTCGTCTTTTTTGCTTGAAAGTTCAACTATTTGATTGTTAATACAACTGTTTGGTTGAAAATAATTTTTTTTTTTTGTTGAAAATGCAATATATTGGCAACTAAATTCACTAGAAACGCGAATAGAATATAGATTTCATACATAAATTACTTAGATTTTATTTTTTCTTTTAGGTAAAATCTAAAATGAGATGAAGAAGACTAGAATGTTTATGAAGTTAGGAATTTTTAGAAATGTGTGATTGTTTGGATTGTTATCTTTTTCCATTTTAAAAAACAGAATAATCTTATAAGTTTGGTTCTAAATTAACTTACAAATTTCCTATATATTTTTTTGAAAAAGATGGTCCTAGGGAGTTGTAAATCTTCCAAGAGTATAGAAACACTTTCAGACAGAAAAAAGTTATTTTCCACACTTGAATATTCATTTTTTTTTTTTGGTTGAGAATTACATTTTCACTGAAAACTTGACCATTCCAGTTGAACATTCCTCATTTCAGTTGAAAATTCATCTTTTTGGTTAAAATTTTATTATTTGGTTGAAAATTTTATTTATTTTGTTAAGAATTAATTTTTTGATTGAAGATTCATTATTTTAGTTAAAAATTTATCTCTTTGGTTGAAAATTCAACTACTTTGTTAAAAATTCGTTTTTCTTTTTGTTGAAAATGAATTATTTTAACTGAAAATTTAACTACTCCATTTTTTGTTGAAAACTTATCTTTTTTAGTTCAAAAATCATGTATTTTGTTAAAATTCGTCTTTTTCTCGTTTTTCCACTCAAATGTGAACTGAATTAATAGAACTCAATAGGAAAATCCAACTATTTTTGGTTGACAGTTAATTCTTTATTTATTGTTGGTGAAAAGTTTACTATTGAATTTTTGGTTAAGAATTCATCCTTTTTTGGTTAAAAGTTTCATTATTTTGTTCAAAAGTCATCCTTTTTGGTTTAAAATTAATCTGTTTTGGTTGAGGATTCAACTATTTTGTTAAAATTTCGACTTTTTTACTTTAATGGAACTGTTTTTCATTTAAAATTACAATATTTTTTGGTTAAAATATCCACTATGTATTACGTTTTTTGTTGCATTACATTATCAATCTTTTTTAGTTGAAAAGTCCTTTTTTAAATTGAAAATTAATTTTTTTGACTAAAAATTTAGCTATTCTATTTTTGGTTGAAAATTCAACTATTTTGTTTAAAGTCCATGTATTTTGTTGAAAATTCGTCTTTTCGGTAGAAAGTTAATATTTTGGGTTTATATTCATATTTTCAGTTGAAAATGTAACTATTTTATCAAAAAATTCGTTTTTTTTTGGTTGAAAATTCAACAATTTGGTTTTTTTTTCTTTATTGACTGAGAAGTCTTTCCTGGTTGAAAATTCAACACTTTGTTGAAAATTCTTCTTTTTAGTTTGAAAATTCATCTCTTTTCCGAAAATTTTATATTGTTTTGGTTAAAAATGCAACCGTTTGGTTGAAAATCAATCTGTTTTGGTTAAGGATCCAACTGTTTTGTTGAAAATTCACTTTTTTAACTCAAATATCAACTATTACATTTTTCGTTAACAATTTATATTTTTTGGGCCGAGACTCATTGACTTGGTTGAAAGTTGCACTTCTTTGTTGAAAATTAATTTCTTTAGTTGAACATTCATAATTTCATTTAAAAATTCGTCTCTTCAATTCGACATTTAACTATTTTGTTGAAAATTCGTCTTCGTTGATAGAAAATTAATCTTCTTAGTAGAAATTTCATCTTTTTGGTTGAAAATTTAACTAGTTGGTTAAAAGTTTAACTAAATTGTGGGCCATGTCTCACCTACGACTTCCAATAAAAAGTATAACAACTGCCACTCGAAAGATATGCATGAAGTATTGTCCTGAAAGTCAATTTTAAAAATCGTTCGAATTTTAATTTTAATGACTAATACTTGTACAGAATTCCAAGGCGCATCTTTTTCCCTTGCAAAAATTTGTATGTTCTGAGTTTTTGAAGTAATTCGTAAGAAGTAGATTTTTCGAAAACAAAGAATTCCAATCTTCTTTCACTTCAACTCGCTTTAACATTCTTAATTTTCAGAATCTTTCAATTTTATTCATATTCAATTATGTCTTTGAGTCTTCTGAAACTATTTAAAAAAGAAAAACGAAAATATTTTAATAAACAAAAAAGTTGTCAATCTTTTTTTGAGACTGCAAAAATCATGAATTTCAACCTTCAAGCGCTTCATTTATCGAGCAAATTTTAAACAACGGAAAACTTAGCGAGAAAGTTCTTGATTAAGGTTCAAAGAAGTTTTCTGGAAAGTTTTAGCTCAATCGGGTTAATGGTTGAAAAATAATGAATGTTTTAAATTGCAAGCGGCAATCTTGACGCTGCCCTACGCATGTGCCTCCTCGGCTACGAACGTGTTCCAGCGGACGATGTTAAGGTCAGGTCGGATACCAAAATAATACTTAAGATATTATCATTAAAATAATTTATTAATTAGAATTTTTCTTTAAGCCTACGCTTGAACTAAAAAATTTTTCGAAAAGTCGTCCATCTCGAATTATATTAAAAGCGGCCAAAGTAAAGAATGTAAAAAATCTCTATAATTACTTAAGTGCTAAAGGAAAATAATTTTTCGAAAAGCGTTTTTTAAAAGTAACAACTCAGAGTCCAGATGCCGAAGAAACTGAAAAGAGTGACGAAAATTGCAGCTTGCAATTTAAAACATTCATCCTTTTTTAGCCATGAATCCGATTGAGCCAAAACTTTCCAGAAAACTTCTTTGAAACTTGATCAAAAACTTTCTCACTGGAAGTTTTCCGTTGCTTAAAGTTCACTCGATAAACGAAGCGCTTGAAGGTTGAAATTCATGATTTTTGAAAAGTATCAAGAAAAAATTAACAACTTTTTTGTTTATTAAAATATTTGCGTTTTTCTGTCCCGAATAGTTTCAAAAGACTTAAACACGTAATTTAGTATTAATAAAATCGAAAAATTCTGAAAATTGGCTAAGTTAGGGTGTGTTGCAGTGAAAAAAGATTGAAATTTTTTGTTTTCGAAAAATCTACTTGTTACCAATTGCTAGAAAAATTACATATTCATAAAAATTAAGAGAATCAGAATGAATGAAAACTGAAGCTGAATATGTGGATATTATTCGCAATGCTCGTTCTTCCTCATTTACAATGGTGGCGAAATGTGAAGATCTTCTGCAGGATTTTGAAAAAAGTTTCAAAGACAAAATAAGAAAGCCAAAAAACTTCCGAATCAGTAAAGCGTTCGCTTTAAATTTTTCTTCAGATGGAACAGTGGATGCTTATGACAATTACGAATTACTAAATCCAACGACTTTTTTCTATAAGCCTACCCTTGAACTAGAAAAAACTTTCGAAAAGTTCTCCACCTGGAATTGGATTAAAAGCGATCAAAGTAAAGTATGCAAAAAACCTCTATAATTATTTAAGTGCTAAAGGAAGAGAATTTTTCGAAAAGTATTTTTTAAAAGTAACAACTTAAAGTCCGGATGCCGATGAAACTGAAGAGAGTGGCGAAAATGATTGAAAGTAGATTTTAATCAAGTATAATTTTAATAATTTATTGTTCAAAATTTCTAATAAATAAATTACTTCAATGATAATATCTTAAGTATTATTTTGGTATCCGACTTGACCTTGATATCGTCCGCTGCAACACGTTCGTAGCCGAGGAGACACGTGCATCGGGCAGCGTCAAGATTGCCACTTGCAACTTAAAACAGTCATCATTTTTTAATCATTAATCCGATTGAGCCAAATCTTTCCAGAAAGCTTCTTTGAACCTTAATCAACAACTTCCTCACTGGAAGTTTTCCGTTGCTTAAAATTCGCTCGATAAAGGAAGCGCTTGAAGGTTGAAATTCATGATTTTAGAAAAGTATCAAGAAAAAATTAACAACTTTTTTGTTTATTAAAATATTTGCGTTTTTTTAAAAGTAGTTTCAGAAGACTCAAACACGTAATTTAGTATTAATAAAATTGAAAAATTCTGAAAATCGGCTAAGTGAGCGTGAGTGAAAGTGAAAAAAGATTAAAATTTTTTGTTTTCGAAAAATCTACTTCTAACCAATTGCTTCAAAAACTACAAAACCTAAAAATTTTTGCAAGAGGAAAAAAAGATGTGCCTTAAAATTTTCTACTAGTATCAGTCCTTAAAATTAAAATTCGAACGATTTTTTAAATTGTCTTTCAGGACAATACTTCTCAGGCTGAATCCACGCGTATTCCCTTTTGATCGCGAGATATTCTTGGGTCAGTGCGGTTAATTGGTGGGGACTGGTGGGGGTATTCCGCCTGTGACCGTACATTAAGAATTCAGAACCAGTTTGCAGTTTGCCAGTATCGGTTTCAGACACGGTGAAGTCGAGTGAAGTCTACGTAACAAGGAATTTACTTTTAAGCTGATAATCATAATATAATTTTTATAAACGTTACTCGTTACAGGCAAGTGAAAATAAATTAATCAAAACTTAATTTGTATTAATAATAATCTAACAACTTGTGAACTATTTTATAAAAATATGACAGGCTTTTTAGTAGACAAAGACGTTTTTAAATAAAAAGAATAATAAATAAAATAGATTCATACATTTAAAAAGTACAAAAAATAGAAGATATGAAACCTATTCTTAGAATTTTATTGCAAATTTATTATAAATTAAAAATTAAACAAAAAAAAGGTCTTGTACAGACATAATGCAAAAATTGTAGGCAATAATTCAGGTAATTAAAGCAAATTACAGGGAAGAATATGTTCACGTGAAGAAATTATTGTGAGGTGAATTTTCGCCTGGGAAAAAAGAGAAATGCTGAGAATGCAAGTTGATCCAAAATAAAATAGCTCTTGATATTAAAATATTGCACTTCAAAATTTGCTTATGGGTCTTTTTCTAATCGCATGGCCACTTTTCAAAATTTCATAATTTTTTAAATAAGTAACTTTTGGAAACACTGTTGCAATTCATACACTAGTGCTTCAAATACAATACAAATTTATTCATGAAATCAATCAAAAATGTCCATTTGATAATATATAATTTTAAGGCTTTCGGTTATAAAAATTTTATTCTGAGTTTTAAAATTATGTTTTTGAAATGGAGATTTGTTTACTATTTTTGGCAGATGAATGCTCTCCTGTTCAACTTTAATCGCATGTTTGGAATCGGAACATTTTCATATTTCAAAATTGTAAAAGGGATTTTCAAAAATGACTCTGAATCTATTATTTATCATTCTTTTGGCACCAAAAGCTCATTAAAAATTTAAATGATGATAAAGCACTGATGACAAAGCATAAAATGTCAATGCCTAACACTGTTTTTTAAATTAATTAAATAAATGTTTCTCTTATTCCCGTTTTAATTTTATTTGATTTTAAATCATTTCTGATATCTTGCGATTTTGTCTTCATCTAACTGTATTTTCTTCATCGTTTATTTATCTATGAGTACTTGTCACTGTCATATACATTTATCAAGAGGGGAGTCAATAATGATAAGCATAAACCTGAACTCATGTATTCGTTACAGAAACGTTCGACCATGTCTGCGAAAAATACGAGAAAAGTTATCAACTTTGGAGCAGGTCCAGGAAAACTTCCGGAGGAGGTATAAAAAATACTTTTATCATTTTTTCTAAATTGATTTAGAACCAATCTGTTCAGATCATTCTTTTTTCAAAAATAGAAAAAAGTAATAATCCAAAGCATAACACATTTCTAAAAATTACTAACTTCATCAAATTTATAAACTATATTTAAATAGAATAGATATCTTTTGGTAAATTGAGTTAATCATTAATACCTCAATGAAAAGAAATCTTAACTATTCATAGGTAACCCTGCAGATTGGAATAAATCTTTGCTTAATGTCTCTCTTTTAAAATTTATTAAAGATCGAAATAAAATCTAATTTCTTATGGAAATTTTTTGTGTACGAAAAAAGAACACCCGTAAAACTCACAAATCAAAAATAGACTTCGAAACTACCCGCACACTCTTTCTTTTCTCAGTCTTTTTTATACTGCTAGCGACCAACATGTTTCGAAGCCAATGTAGACTTTCTTATCGGGGGTAATTTATAGGAAAACAACAGGTACAAAAATAGAAACATTGTGAGATTAGAACACCATTATTACCTGAAAATAAAACAGAGAGGATTGATAGTAAATATGTTATTTTGGTACATATTTCATTCCTTGATTGAAATTGATTTTGACATAGACAAACAATTCTGAATGAAAACCAAATTCAGTTATTTCTTTCTTTGATTGAAAATTGATTTACACACATTCAAAATTCTGACCGAAACTAAAGTCAATGTATCCAATTAATAATTAGATTAGATTAGATAAACAATTTTATTTGTGATGAATGGGCATTGTTTACAAATATTTCAAGAAAATATTACATTTAATGCAATAAAAGCACGTGCATTTAAAATCATTTAAAATGAAGAATTTATCTTTATAAAAGCGAAAGCTCGCAACGCACAATAATAACATGGATATAGTTTTTTTTATAAAAAGAAGCAATTACAAATTTCTGATTGCCTTTCATATTATTACCCATTTACGATAAAAGATCTTAACAAAAGAGCATTGACAATAAAGAAAAATAAGTCGTTTAAGTGCTTTATGCTTTTTATACACAGGTTTTCCATGTTTCTTACATCGCTCTGTTCATTTTCTGCATACTGCCGGATACACTTAAATCGCAGTGGTTTATATACCGCACAATGCAACAGAAAGTGACACATATGTTCGTTCTCATTTAAATTACATAGAGAGCATATTTCATTCGTATTCCGGATATACATATTTTGTTTGTAAGTGAATTTTATACTGAGTGCATTAGCAACTCGTGCTTGGCTTACAATTCTAATTTTTTGCAGTGGAACCTTAAACTTCAGATACTCTTCCGTCGATTTAAGTTGACTTAAAACCCTATAGCGTGGATTGTATAAGAATTCAAAGTCCCATCTACCGCCTTGCTAAGTGTATTATTAGACCACTTTTCTAACAGATATTTACATTCATTTTCAACAAGTTTAGGTTCTGAAAGTTGTTTTTCCCATACTTGATTATCTCCCAAGTTTTCTATTATCACTTCGAGTTGCGTGGCCCAATTATACTTTAGCGAAGATTTGCTGGAACAATTGAATTCATACAGTCTTACAAAACATTTCTTGTTACCTTCTCTTTTTATAAATAGCATTTCTGTGAACTCTCTCTTTTTTTGATTACTCTCATGATACAAAATTTTAGCATCATCCCAATTAAAGTTATGCCCATGTGTGAGTCTGTTTTTTTCTAAGGACCGAATAATATCTTGCACTTCTATAAAAAAAATTTTTATGTTCCTCTTTTCTCGTTCTAAGTGACCTCCTTGCTTGCCTATATAAACAACATCACATTGGCTACATATAAATTTGTAAATCACACATTGTACACGGAAAAAAGACTAAGGTTGGCCGAGCCCTAGCTGTGGTTGCCTCAACCATAGTATATTGAATAATACGGCCCAGCCATATCTATGGTTGCTGCATCCATAACGGCTGGTTGCGTTGCCTTGGTTGCGTGAGCAAAGGGA
>JAUMHM010088000.1:0-10080 GCA_032362435.1 Melikaiella ostensackeni | reverse complement strand
ATAATTTCGGTGCTACTAGAGCTAGAGCGAAATTGAGGATCCGTTAATTAATATACTGGTAACCTTTACCTGCAGCCTTAGGAAAATGAGTTATTTTGGAAAACGGGAAATTTTATTTGAAAAATTGATGTTACATAGAATTTTACAATAAAGGGTCATATTCGGAAGACTATAATTTCGGTGCTGATAGAGCTAGAGCAATGTTTTTTTTTCATGTCTGCTCAAAATTGAGTCTCCTTTAATTAATTTCTTGGTAACTT
The DNA here is from genome assembly GCA_032362435.1 of Melikaiella ostensackeni. Classification (NCBI taxonomy): domain Eukaryota; kingdom Metazoa; phylum Arthropoda; class Insecta; order Hymenoptera; family Cynipidae; genus Melikaiella; species Melikaiella ostensackeni. The sequence continues at coordinate 9,820 of JAUMHM010088000.1, read as the reverse complement.
TCACTTGCAATGCTTAGGAAATGAGGTATTTTGGAAAAAGAGAAATTTCGTTTCAAAAAATGATGTTACACAGAATTTTATAAAAAAAGGGTCATATTCAGAAGACTATAACTTCGGTGCTGTAGATCTAGAGCAATGTTTTTTTGTCAAATCTGCTCAAAATTGAGTCTCCTTTAATCAATTTTTTGGTAACTTCCACCTGCAATGCTCAGAAAATGAGTTATTTTGAAAAGAGAGAAATGTCTTTTTAAAGAATAATGTTACACAGAATTTCATAAAAAAAGGTCATATTCAGAAGGCTATAACTTCGGTGCTGTTACATCTAGAGCAATGTTTTTTTCTTATATCCAGTCAAAATTGAGTCTTCTTTAATTAATTTTTTGGTAATTTCCACCTGCAATGCTCAGGAAATGAGTTATTTTGAAAAGAGAGAAATGTCTTTTTAAAGAATAATGTTACACAGAATTTCATAAAAAAACGGTTATATTCAGGAGGCTATAATTTTGGTGCCATTAGAGCTAGAGCAATGTTTTCTTTCTTATATCCAGTCAAAATTGAGTCTTCTTTAATTAATTTCTTGTAACTTTCAACTGCAGTGCTCAGGAAAGGAGTCATTTTGGAAAGAGAGAAACTTAATTTCAAAAAATGATGTTACACAGAATTTACTAAAAAAGGGTCATATTCAGAAGGCCATTGTGTAATTTCGGTGCTATCAGAGCTAGAGCAATTTTTTTTATATCTAGTCAAAATTGAGTCTCCTTCAATTTTATTGATTTACTGGAAACTTTCACTGGCGATGCTCAGAAAATAATTTATTTTGGAAAAAGAGAAATTTTATTTAAAAAGTTGATGTTACACAAGCTTTCATAAAAAGGGTCATGTTCAGAAGGCTATAATTTCGGTGATATTAGAGCTAGAGCAATGTTTGTTTTCATATCTAGTCAAAATTGAGTCTCCTTCAATTAATTAATTTGTTATTGTACAGAATTAGATGAATTATTTCCCAAAAACTAGAATTTTTCGTTTCCTTTTTGTTTTAATTATTCGCTCAAAATCGATTTCTGAGGGCCATAACTTCGACACTTTTAGAGATAGATCAATCGACTTCTTCTTACTCCACAGGAAATTACATACACATTAATTCTTGTACGGGTACTTGGAACTTGGGATGAACTGGAACAAAGAAATTTTCAAAAAACTAATTTTTTCCTACTCTTTTCACCATTTTTCAAAAATATTGAAGGTTTTCAGTTCTCGTAAGATATTCAGGTCATGCAGCACTTTTTGGATGATAAACTGAATGGTTTAAGCCAATGAATTTCCACTTTCAATTTATTTTCATGAAAATATTCATCTATGAAAATCTCTTCCAAAAAAAGCGTTTTCTCAAAAATGGCTCAGGCGATTTTTTTCTTTTTGGGCTCCAAATGATCGTGGGTTATGCCACGTTGGTGTCAGTTGAGTTTCACCGTGATATTAGTAGTAGGATTGGGAACTGGTGGATATAGGAAAAAATATAATTTGTTAAGTGACATTTGTTAATTATCGGGGAGGATAAAATGTTTATGAAGTTTCGGATGTTGAATGACGCAAAAGCTTCTTCTCATGGTCGTAATCTATTCCCAGGGGCGTTCACGTGCGTGAAAAAAAGCTGCGCCACCGACACACGTGTTTATCGATGAGCGAATAATTATTAAGATAAGCCCTCATGTTGACGATCACGCATGTAGCATCAAATATTCGTGATAAAATATGTATGGCGCGCATTATAGGCGCCATGGCGCTTATTATTTTGCGTTTGATATTGAAATTGTTTGACGTAACGGAAAACGAGAATATTATACACTGAAAAAAAATTTTTTGAATCAAAGAAAATGTACTTGATTCAAAGAAATGATCGTACTGTATACATCCAATCATGTATTTTCTCAATCCAAAGAAACTGTTTTATTTAAAGCAAAAATCTAAAATTATTGAAGCAAATTAATATTTAATTTTTGAAAAAACTTGAAAAACTCATAGAATAAAGAATGGATGAGATTGTAAGAATCTTCCTTGTATTAACATCTCGGAAAATGTTAAAGATGAAAAAGAATCTCATTATCTCGTTATCTCATTATTTACCTAATTTATTTGTTGTCACATTGTTCAATACACTTTACTATATTACCTATATCGATAGCGTTTCGAATTTCAAACTAAATTTTGTAGAAATCTTGTCGTGTTGTTAAATTAAAATGATGAAAACAACTCAAACCCCGTAAAATGAAGTTTAACTCGAGAACGTTAGACAATTAAAAAAAAATAATTTCAGAAAAAATTGTAGACCTTATTAAAATACATATTTTATTTCCCATCCATTTTTTTCATGCAAGAGAAATTTTTCGAGATATTTGATGATAAAGATAAAAATTTAATACCTAGCCCCTGCCAACAACGTGAGTATTTTTATTACCTCAGATTTTCTTGAAACTCCGTATACTCATGTATTTTAACGCGCTGATTATGAAAATCGTAGTGCAAATTAGCGCAAATTTTATTATCATGGCGAAGACTATGGCAAACCCATAAAAGTCATGTTTTATCGAATATATCTCGGTAAATACAGAAAACTTCGGAAGAAATTTAAAACAAAAGTTAAAGACTCATTCAAAATATACATTTTTCATTCACACACTTTTCCTTCAGGATGAATAGTTTCTGAGAAAATTGCTATTGAAATTTAGCTAGTGCAACAGGCTTGAGGGCAGCAAGTGTTAGGCCTTTCTTCATCGTCCGTGCTGACGATACTTCAGGAGCAGTTGTTGATTGATCACAGGAATACTGTCGTTTTCAGCAGGAGATCGGCATGAAATTTTTATTTTCGTCGCTAAATATCTCGGAAACTTTCGCTCGTGCGAAAGAAATGGATTGAACATAAAATGTGTATCTTGACAAGGTCCGCAACTCTTTTTGTAATTATCGATGGAGTCGAATGATATTCGATGAAACCTAATGATTTTCCACGGAAACCAATAGTATTTAATGTAATCCAATGGAATCCAAAGAAAAAACAAATAGTAAATTCAATTGAACCACAATGGAATTTGAAGGAAACCAATATTATTCAATGGAATCCAATAGAATTCTGAAAAACCTAATGGTATTCAATGGAATAACAATGGAATTCAAAGAAAACCAATAGTATTCAATGGAATCCAATAGAATTCTGAGAAACCTAATGGTATTCAATAGGATCACAATGGAATTCAAAGAAAACCAATAGTATTCGATGTAGTTACAATGGAATTCAAAGGAAACCAATAGTACTCGATGGAATCCGATAGAATTCTAAGAAACCTAATGGTATTCAATGGAATCCAACTAAATTAAACGAAACCCAATGGTATTCAAAATCCAATGAAATTCAAAGGAAACCAATAGTATTCAATGGAATCCAATAGAACTCAGAGAAACCGAATGGTATTCAATACAATCACAATGGGATTCGAAGAAACCCAATGGTATTCAATGGAATCCAATGAAATTCGAAGAAAACAAAAAGGATCCAATGGGATTCAATAGAATTCTAATAAAACTGATGGTATTCAATGAAATCACAATGGAATTCAAAGAACACCAATAGTATTCGATGGAGTTACAATGCAATTCAAAGGAAACCAATAGTATTCAATGGAGTCCAATAGAATTATAAGAAACCTAATGGTATTCAATGGAAACACAATGAAATTCAGAGGAAACCAATAGTATTCAATGAAATCCAATAGAATTTGAAGAAACCTAATAGTATTTGAAGAAACCCAATAGTATTCAATGGAATTACAATGGAATTCAAAGAAAATCAATAGTATTTAATGGAATTCAATACAATTCTAAGAAACCTGATGGTATTCAATGTAATTACGATTGAATTCAAAGGAAACCAATAGTATTCGATGGAATTATAATGGAATCAAAAAAAGCCAATAATAGTTCATGGAATCCATTAGAATTCTGGAAACCTAATGGTATTCAATGGAATCACAATGGGATTCCAATAAAACTAATAATATTCAATGGAATTCAATTAAATTGAACAAAACCCAATGGCATTCAATAAAATCTAATGAAATTCAATGAAAACCAATAAAACTCAAAGAAACCCAATGGTATTCAATGGAATCCAATGGAATTCGAAGGAAACAAATAGTATTCAATGGAATCCAATAGGATTCAAGGAAAGCTATTAGTATTCAATGAAATCCAATGGAATACAAAGGAAACCAATAGTATTCGATATAATCACAATGAAATTCGAAGAAATTCAATAGTATTCAATGGAATCCAATAGAACTCAAAGAACACCGATAGTATTCAATGAAATCATAATGGAATTCAAAGAAACTCGATGGTATTCAATGGAATCTGATGGAATTCGAAGGAAACAAATAGTATTCAATGAACTCCAATAGAATTCATAGACACCAAATGGTATTCAATGGAGTCCAATGGAATTTGGAGGAAAGCAATAGTATTCGATGAAATCACATGGAATTCAAAGGAAACAAATTATATTCAATGGGTTCACAATATAATTCGAAGAAACCCAATGGTATTCAATGGAATCCAATAAAATTTGAAGGAAACGAATAGCATTCAATGTAATCGAATAGAATGCAAAGAAACCTAATGGTATTCAATGGAATCCAATGTAATACAAAGAAAAACAATAGTATTCGATGGAATCACAATGGAGTTTAACGGAATCCAATAGTATTCGATGAAATCCAATAGAATTCATAGAAACCCAATGGTATTCAACGGAGTTCAATGGTATCAAGAGAAAACTAATAGTATTCGACGGAATCACTACAAGATATCACTACCCTACAAGATTGTCATAACAACTTTTTGAATTTTCGTGAAAAATTGAAAATTCAAATTTTGAGGTAAATAACGCGGAATACGAAAGAAAGTTGAGACATGAAAATTATTGTTTTTACGAAAACCCGTAAACTTGCTTCTAAACATTTTTTGGTAGGAGGTATAGTTTGTTTTTCATTTATAGAAAATAGTATTGGAATATTTTTATTTTAATTTTTGAGCCAAACGACGCGAGATAAAAAAAAGTAGTAAAAAAAGTAGAATTTCTGCTTTTAAAAGGTCAAATGAAATTGCTGTTGAACATTTTTTTATAGGACCAATCGTGAATCATTAGGATAATTTTTTAATCAAATTTTTAACTATTTATTTGTATATATAAATCGAGCGCAAAGCGCGAATATAATGATGAGAATGTATTCCTTAAGGCCGATAGAGCCTTAAGTAAATAAATTTCCTTTCTCATTTGAAATCAAAAATAAATGTAGTAATTTGTACATGAAGAAGATATAAAAGTGAGCGCGAAGCGCGACGACCGGATCGCGCGCCCTAAGCGCGCTCAAACTTGCGAGCGAAACGAGCCGCATGCGTAGCGCGTGATGAGAATGTGCCCGCGATGCGGGCAGATTTTCCTTTTTAAAGTTGTTCGTTTCTGTCACAATACACAGAATGACATTCTATGCCAGGTTAACGTTCCCATAATAAATGTCATGTCGACATTTCCATAATAATAAATTGAAATTTGTGTTTAACATTATTCAGCAGTGGTTTTTAACGACTTTAGGAAGAATAAGCTAATATAATAGTGAATGCCTTGAATTTGAATTATTAATATTCAGATTAATTTTCCAAGTGAACTACGTTCGTTTTATTATTTAAATTTTGAAGTTTGGAAACACATAAGTGTAAAATGAAATAATGTTCAATTCATAATATCTGAAATTCTTCGGCATCAATTTTATATCTTCGAAATTGTATAGCAAAATGAAATCAATAATTGGAAACTAATATTTTTAAGCTAAATACATTTGACGTCTTACCTTTTACGTTTTTTTAATTTTCTTTTTTAGTTAATAAGTTTTTTTTGTGACTTAAAATTCCTTGAAATAAAGAAGAAGCCTTTAACGTTCTTGACTGCTGATTTATTCATTTATTTCAATAGTGAACGGGCAGTGCCCTTCATTACATACGATTCTCAAAAGTTGGGATAATAGTAAAGTATTGAAAATAGATCCAAAATAAAAATAAATTGGCGTACAGAAGTTTCAAGTTGTTAATACATACTACAGAGCGATATATTCAAATTAAGCAAGTCTACGCAACAAGTCTCTGATGCGATATGTAGAAATGTTAAAGAAGTCGATAACATTACTGATCAAATTCGCTTCCCACAGATACGCGTGAGCACGGAATTAATTCCGTAATTGGTTCGATGCGAGGGTAACTTGAACAGTGTATAGTTACGGAGAGTCATTGTAGGCGTATGCAATTTAATTTGTGCGAGAATGGCAGAACAATCAATTTTGTTGTTGAAAAAGTTACACAAAAGGTATACATCAGAAAATACAAATCTTGACGCTATCTTAGGGATGTTTAGCAACGTTCTTATTTCATCGTAGTGGTCTCGTCTATTCATTGCCATTTCCAATTGTCTGGCCGCAAAGCGAAGAAAACGATTTTGCGCTCTCTCTAGTATAATTTTATGAATCATATAAAATGGAGACCAGATAATCGAAACTTATTCACCATGCGGACGAACAAGAGCAAAGAGTAATGTTTTGAGTGCTAGCGGGTTCTTTAACATCGAAGAATTTCTAATGACGAAACCCAGAGATCTAAGGGTTTTATGTATAGCATCAGAAACCTGGTCATTGTAGGAAAGCTCTTCATCCAAGAGGAGTCCCAGGTTCCGAACCCGCCCCACTCTGCGTAGAACCTCATCAGCAATCATGTACTCATGCCTCATCGTTACTTTTTTCCGCGTAAGGAATATAATTGAGCATTTTTTGGTGTTAAGCCGCAACCAATTCAAAGAGCACCAATCCAGCAATCTATTAAGATCAATTTGTAGTACAATGCAATCCAAATGGGAGCTGATGCCGCGTAGAATGAGTTCGAGTATTTATCCTCAACTCGGACAGACTGAGATCTGCTGCTCAAGTAACTTGAAATCCAAGATAGTAAATTAGACCCGAGTCCCAGGGATCTGAGCTTCGCCACCAGAATGTTATGATCGACTGTATCAAAAGCCTTCGAAAAATCCGTATAAATCGCATCAACTTTCTACCCGGATTCCATGGACTGTGATACAAGGTGCGTAAGAGAGCATAAATTAGTCATGGTGGATCACTGACGCGAAAAGCCATGCTGCTCATCAATAAAGGTGTTTGTTAAACCTAAGTACAATTGATCATAAATGATGCTCTCAAAAACTTTAGCTAAGGTACTAAGTACATTTATTGGTCTATATTTTTTAACGTCATTGTGATCTCCCGATTTGTGAACCGGATCAACTGTGCCTTTTTTCCACTTTTGAGGAAAACAACCATGCGAGATGGACATATTGAATATGAGATACAACGGAAAAACCAATGATGAGCAACACGACATAATGAGGTAGGAAGGTACACCATTTGGACCAACACCCTTATTGACATCAAGTTTTAATAATTTGTACTCAATTTCCTCCAGGCTATTTGCATACTAGGCAAGTCGATTGTATCAGTTAATGGAAACCGGACATCATCTGTGGACAGCGCACTATAAACAGACTCAAAGTATTCAGCAAGAAGTTCAGCCCTCCCATCACGAGTATCAGCATGTTCGTTATCAAGAAACATGTTGTTGGACAAACTTTTAGTACCTCGCATCGTATTAACAAATTTCCAAAAAGACTCCGGATTTTCGATAATGCAATTTTTACTTCTAGTTATGAAATTAAGGTAACACGTTTTGGACAGTGTTTTACATTGAGTCCTATGTTGTGAGAATCTCAGATAATCTGCCAGATTTCGAGACCTTTCATATGCCAAGTGTGCCTGTTTCTTCGATATGATAAGATACCTAAATTCACTAGTGAACTAAGTTGAGTAGCTGGAATGTTTTATTGTTTTTAAAGGAACAAAATAATCAAAGGTAGTATACAAAAAGTATAAAAGTATAAAAGGCAGTATAAAAAATGTCGAGCGCAGCATCAACTTCAGTGTTGTCAAATAGATTTTTTCAATAAACCTCGCATAGAAAATTGTTGATCCAGCAATGTTAGCAGACTTAAAATCGTAACGAGTAATAATACAATCATTGCGCTCATACGTTTCATCAGTGACCCTAGTAATACTGAAATTCAATATTTGTAACATTAGTGAGAACAAGGTCTAAAAGGGAACCATTCGTATTCCTGATGTTACGGATTTGCATTAAATTAAAAAATTCAAGAGAATCAGAGACACAATTTAAAATATAAATCTGAATTTGCAATGAACCAGATTTAGGGGTACAACAAAGACATTGGCTAGGGTTTTCGTTCCAGGAAGTATCGCCAAGGATAGAGACGGTAGATTCAGAAAAGGCACCCAGTACATCCTCACACGCAGTATACATATCAAAATACTTCGTAATACTTGCATTGGGTGGGACGTAGAAAGCATCAATGGTGTAAGTGATAGAAGAGATGGAAAATCTCACAAACAAATGTTCCACCGTCTCAATACTCATGGGAACCTCAATACACCCTAGACATGATAAAGAAGCAATTAAGACACCACCCCCACAAGAACAGTCACTCGACAAATGACTCTGTCACACCGAAAGACATCATAACCAACGAAGCCTAATTTATCAGAATTATTTCATTTTGAAGCCAGGTCTCGGAAAAAACCATAATATTATACGAGATCGACGGTAACACTTGACGAAGTAGAGACAACTTAGTGCATTCGCCTCTGACATTTTGATAATACACTGAAATCGGTATACCACAGTTATTTACATGGGTCTCAGTAGAAGGGATATCGGTTAAATTACTCACTGCGAGGTATGCACCTGGCTGGACGACTGAAGTGGCACCGAGACACTCGTGCGCTTGCACATTTTCATTATTGCAGGTATTGTACCTCCGAATGACAGTACGAGGTCCTCTTCTCCCTTTAGGCGACGTGTGGCAAGCTCCTTCTTCAGTACTGCTATTTCTTCTATCTGGGCCTTTGTTCGATCGAGAGAAATCCAGATCAAACCTTAAAGGTCTTTGCTTATAGAACTCTTTTTTGCTTCCAGGATTGCATGTAACAGCGCATGCACTGACTCCCTTGAGTCGCAGATCAACTTCATAGGTCGTGTTCTCGGCAGGTACTGCGAGGAAACACCCAGTCTATAGGCTCTAACTTTAACGTATAAATTTTCTGGGTCAATACCTGAAAATATTTTATGGATTTTAGCCACGGGGGTTTCTTCGCTGAAGAATAAAATGCTGTTCGGAGGAGAAATGTGTTCGGGAAAGCCGAAAAGGATTCAGGTTGTTTTTCCGAGCAAACCTTTGCCCAACTTCTGCTAGGCACTGACGAGTTAAAGTTTTTTTCATCAACAGTAGGAATAGATGATTCAAGCGTCTTGATTTTGTCAATCGTAACTTTAGCTACGGTCATCCTGGAATTGAGGTCATCTACTAGCTTCTCCGTTTTGTCAATTCTTAAAACTGTTAGGGTTGAGGATGGATCTGGGCAGCGTAAATGATAATAAAGTCTTCCCGAAAACTCTATTTATTCAGTACAATCAGACTTACTTGTGAACAGTGCGCGACCTCCATGAAACCGGGAAATGACTAACCTAAACTCACAATCGAGTAATAATGTCGCCACTAGCGATGAGGTGTTACGAGCGACTATAGGATCGCTCGTTCGTCACTAGATGGCAATATAAAGTTGCGGGAAACATACGAATTTGAAAAATATATCAGAATATTGGG
>JAUMHM010087999.1:0-10080 GCA_032362435.1 Melikaiella ostensackeni | reverse complement strand
AGACATTAAACAAGGATTGGTTCCAATCTGCAGGGTTGCCTATATATATTTGAAGATTTCTTTTAATTGAGATTTCAAAAATATTGACTCAATTTACTAAAAGATATCTATTTTACTTAAATCTTTTTGAAGAAGAAAAAACATTTTCTTCATATTAGCAGTTCTTAGAAATGTGTTATTGATTCGGATTATCAATTTTTTCCTTTGAAAAAATTGGAATAGTCTGAATAGATTGGTTCTAAATCAACCTGAATAATTTTTATAGTACCGAATTAATATTTAACATTTTTTTTCCAAGACACTATGTGACTGTAGTGACATAATTTTTATTCTTGTGATTGAGCACATAACCTCAAATTCATTAAAAAGATACTCCATCTGTCATAATTCTCATGTCATTGAAACTGCATGTAACATAAATTTCATTCTTTCCAAAATGGCGTCCATCTTTCTTATCGGCTGTTTAGAATTTCACGGTATTATTCAGCCAATTAGAATGTCGGGAGCCATTTGAAGGAAAATTAAATTTATGTTACATGCAGTTTCAATGACATGAGGAATATGACATATGGAGGTTCATCTAAATGAATTTTAGGTTATGTGCTTACTCGGATGAATGAAAATTATGTCACATAGTGTTTCGGAAAAATACAAATTATGTCAAATGGTAATTCGGAAATATAAAAATTGTGACGAATGGCAATTCGGAAAAATGATAAAAACGAAAAGTTATTCGGAAAAATAAAAATCAGGTAAATTGGCTATCAGGATGAGTAAAAATTATAGAAAATTGCTATTGGGTTAAATAATTTTAATATTCAATTTATATACTTACCTATAAAATATATCTACGGCTAAGAAAAATTAATTTTCCAACTCATTCTAAGAATTCTAAACAATTTTCGGGATCACAAAAATGCCCAAGTGTCAAATTGTACTAGAAAATGAATTGAAACGTTGCACAGTGGCTAGTAAGGTAGTTCCAAATCACAAAGATTGAAAAATGCAATGTGCTTTCGGAAATTCTGGTTTCTTTTTGAAAAAAAACAAAATCCATAAAAAAATGTAATCCAATCCGATGAAATCGTGTACTCCCGCATCGATATCAAAAATTAAACTCTAAATATCTTCGTTGTTTTCGTGGTTACAAAAAAATGTTTAGAACAGTATTAACCTTATTTTTTGTTATAAATTTATGGTAGTGTGTCCTTTCATAGATAAAAATTGTATACACATTTTTTTACGTAATTTACTTTTTCTTCTAATAATTAAGACTTTTATTTCACCCAGATTTCTAGATATTTTTGCCATGAATTCACTGGTACCACGTCAGTTTTTTTTATGCTTATAACATTTTTATTTGAAAATATATTTGAAAATAAATGAAAAACACTATATAAACATTAAAAAAAGTTACGGGGTACCGATGAATTTGTGTCGAAAATCTCTAGAAGTCCAGATAAACTAAAAGTCTTAATTATTTGAAGAGAAAGTGAATTAGGTAAAAAAATGTGTATGAAATTTTTGTCTACAAAAGTACACACTAACATAAATTCATAATAAAAAATCAGGTTGACATTGTTCAAAACATTTTTTGTACCCACGAGAACAACGAAGATATTTAGAGTTTAATCTTTGATTTCGACGCGGGAGTGCAAGATTTCATCCGATTGAATTACATTTTTCAGGGATTTTCTTTTTTTAAAAGGTACAAGAATTTCTAAGGGCACATTGCATTTTCAGGACTTTGCGTTTGCGATTTTTGAACTATCCTGTTGGGTTGTTTTTATTTGTTACATAATTGTTGTCGATTGTTTGCAAAGTTTTGATACCCTAGATTATTGTGTGATTTCATAACAAATGCGTAATTTAAGACATTTTGAAATTATCACTATTTTCGCAATATCTTCTTACAAAATTTTCCAAATTCGTAGTGCTTAGGATTATTTGTCGCAGAATTTTGTTATGATGTTTTCCCATACTATTATAAAATTAATACTACACACTATGAACAAAAAAATGTTCTCTAAAACCCAACCGTTTTTTATATTAAAAACTATGTTTTCTTGTTTGGGAATATTTTTTCATTTCAAAGCTGATTTATGAAACTTTGATATTATCATACATCAGTGCAAAACTTTGAACCTGCTAAATCGCATTAGGTTTCAAGCTTTTTATTGTTATGCTCGTCACGTCTGTTATCCTCCTACAAATATTCAGTTTCTTGTCAAACCTCGATATTTCACGAGTTTCTATTTCTAAAAAAGTCTTAATTAGAAAAAGATTGTCTGGGAGAATTTTTTTCTTGATTTTCACACTTGCATGTACATAAATAGGTGAGTTTAATGTTCTTTCACACTCTTAAGGCATATGAGATATAACTAAAATATAATTACTGTTATCAAATAACATCTTTGGTGTAATCTTATTACGCATATATCATTAGTAATTATTGTAATTTTTGCAATATCTACAGATAAATCGACTTTTAATTTATAATACATATTACATTTCTTTATGCATATAGTTTTATTGTATACTACATTTTATCGTAAAGATGCACAGAACTCCGACGCAGCAATTTTAAACATTATCAAACTCACGACTTCGGCAGAGATTCGGAATTTTTCAAATAAAAATTCATAACTTTTTCATGTTTTTAGAAGCTCATGCATCGAAAAATGTGAAAATCGAACATGCAGAGAAAAATCCTAAGATCAATGATTCTAAAGTGTCAGAGATAATAAGTTTATTGCTTTGATGGCATCGTCTTTATGTACAGATGTAATAAAAAGGTAACAAAAAGATGTTTATTTTAATTTTGATCAGTCTTCACATTAATTAAATATTGCAACGAATATTTGAAGAAAAAATATTTTTTACATTCATTAAAAACTGCGCTTAAATTTCTGGTCCTGTTAAAGAACTGGTGTTTGAGAGTTTGTGAACTTTTTCAAAATCCTTGCACTTTGAAAATTGGTGAAGTCTACACAGCCGGCGCCGGCAACGAACGATGTTGCCGGCTGTTTTTCATAAGAAGCGAAATACGATATGAAAGCGAATTGCGTTTAAAGTCATGTACATACCTGAAAATATAATTTTCAAGGTCAAAACTAATCAAAATCATGTTTGCAAAAAGAAAAATAATTTGTTCGAATTTTTTCTCCTGAAAATACAGTGAGCGTAGATGTTGGAAAGGAGTAGGTGTCTGACCAACATTATTTCTGAGACAGTCACGGAGGCCCCTTTCCGCCCCCACGAGACGTTGAAAAGGGTTAGGAGTTTTACTTAAATTATTTCTGTGACCAGTCACAAGGGTGCTTTCCCGCTCCTTCCATGAGACGCTGGAAAAAAGCAGGGGTTTGATCGATGTTATTTCTGTAACCAGTAACACGGGTGCCCTCCCGACCCCACGAGATGTTGGAAAAGGGCAGGGCTATGATAAACATTATTTCTAGGACCAGTCACAGAGGTGCCTTCTCGCTTCCCTCGAGTCGCTCGAAAGGGGTAGGGGTTTGAGCAATATTATTTCTGTAACCAGTCACATGGGTGCCTTCCCGCCGACATGAGATGTTAGAAGAGGGAAGAGGTTTCACCAACATCATTTCTGTGACTAGTACCATGAATGCCTTCTCGCCCCGCCAGTAGACGTTGGAAAAGGGTGGGGATTTAACCAATATTATTTCTGTGACCAGTCACAGGAGTGCCTCCCCACCCCTTTTACAAAACGTTGGAGGAGGGTAGTGGTTTGACTAATATTATTTTTGTAACCAGTCACACGGATGCCTTTCCGACCGCACGACATGTTGGAAAAGGGTAGAAGTTTGACCAACATTATTTATGTGACCAGTTACCGGGGTGCCTTCTCGCCCAGCCACGAGAAGTTTGAAAGGGGTAGGGGTATGACCAATATTATTCTTGTAACCAGTCACACGAGTTCCTTCTCGCCCCACGGGATGTTGAAAAGGGGTTAGGAGTTTGACTAAAATTATTTCTTTGACCAGTCACAAGGGTGATTTCCCGCTCCCTCTATGAGACGTTGGAAAACGGTCGGGGTTTGATGGATGTTATTTCTGTAACCAGTCACACGGGTGCACTGCCACCAACACGAGATGTTGGAAAAAGGCAGGGGTTTGACCAACATTATTTCTTAGACCAGTCCCAGGGGTGCCTTTTCGACTCTCATGAGACGCTTGAAAGGGGTAGGGGTTTGACCAATATTATTTCTGAAACTAGTCACACGGGTGCCTTCCCGCCCCCACAAGACGTTGGAGAGGAGTAGGGATTTGACCAAAATTACTTCTGTGACCAGTCACAGAGGTGCCTCTTCGCCACGCCAGGAGATGTTGAAAAAGGTTAGGGGTTTCACTAAAATTATTTCTGTGACCAGTTACAGGGATGCCTCTCGGCCCCCTCTGGAGGCTGGAAAAGGGTAGGAGCTTAACAAACATTACTTCAATGGTCAGTCACAGGGGTTCCTTTGCGCCCGCACGAGATGTGGGAAAGTTGTAGGGGATTGACGAACATTATTTGTGTCATCAGTCGAAGGGGTGCCTTCTCCCCCTACGAGATGTTGCAAAGGGTTAGAGGTTTGACTAAAATTATTTCTGTGACCAGTCACAGGGGTTCCTTCCCGCCCCCACGAAATGTGGGAAAATTGTAGGGATTTGACCAACATTATTTTTGTAAGCACTCAGGGGGGTGCCGCCGGCCCCCACAAGCCACTGGAAAGGGTAGAGGTTTAACCAACATCATTTCTGTGGTCAGTTACAGGGGAGCCTTACCGCCCTCACGAGATGTTGGAAAGTTGTAGGGGTTTGACCAATATTATTTGTGTCATCACTCAAAGAGAGAGGCTGGAAAAGGGTAGGAGTTTAACCAATATTACTTCATTGGTCAGTCATAGGGGTTCCTTCCCGCCCCCACGAGATGTGGGAAAGTTGTAGGGGATTGATCAACTTTATTTGTGTCATCAATCGAAGGGGTGCCTTCTCTCCCCCACGAGATGTTGAAAAAGGTTAAAGGTTAGACTAAAATTATTTCTGTGACCAGTTACAGAGGTGAATTCCGACCTCCACGAGAGGCTGGAAATGGTAGGAGTTTAACCAACATTACTTCATTGGTCAGTCACAAGGGATCCTTCCCGCCTCCACGAGATGTGGGAAAGTTATTAGAGGTTTGACTAAAAATTTGTCTGTGACCAGTTACAGGGATGCCTTCCCGCCCCTATGAGAGGCTGGAAGAGGGTAAGAGTTTAACCAACAATACATCGCTACACGCTTTTCGGAACTTCACACCCGGGAGGAAAACAACAGCCGGCAACGAATAATGTTGCCAGCGCTGGCAGGCTAGCCACTACGTTTAGAATTTATAAATCGTGTTAGCGTGTTTTCATATTAAAGTTTTATGTTATTATTTCATACGTAATGATAACCATTCACGGGTAATATAGAACGTAATCACGGAAGTATTAAATTAATTTGTGATTTCTGTTCAAAATTTGAAGCTTGACAATTCAAAGCATTTACTGCTTTCACATTTATCACCTTCAGAATCTTTGTGTTTTTTACTAGAAAGCCTTTAATCTTATTGTAAAATCTGTCATGTTTTGCATAATCAAATAAAAAATGGTTATAAATTTCAATAACATTTTCCAGAATGAAGAAAAATCCAATGATTCTAGTAATATAATTCAGTAAAATTCTGGAAGTAAAAACATAGGCAGCTACTACAAATAAACTTCATTTATAAAATTAATTTTTATTTTATCCCCAGTGATTGACTTCTTAGATTCTACAAAAATGTTTAGTAAAAAAATTGCTGAAGTCACAGACATGAAGATATTTTCATCCGCCCTTGTTATTTCTTTCTCACAAGTGATGATATATTCTACTGGTTAGTACATAAGGATAATCTAAATCTACCTGTATACTCCCATCATCGTGCGTGCGATTCGTCGGTTATAGCGATATAGTTACATAATTGTGTTAGTCATAGTAAAAGGTTCATTTATGTAAGCGTACTATAGTTTAGCTTCGTAAGTTACTACCATTAAAATGTACGTATATGAAGCATATTCGTTGGAAGGTTTGGATGGATTAGTAGAACTTATACATACATTAATAACAAGATTATTCTTTTTTATTGTCTACCACACGGCTTGGTAAACTCTTAAGTCCGTGACGGTAACTGTTCTAGCATTTTCGGGACATTCTTTTGCCCTGCACCTTGCATTGTATCGAGAGGTTTAGTAAACACTCTAGTCTATGCAAAATACTTTCTCCCGTGCTTTTAGGAAAATATAACTATCATTTTTTATAAATCCCTTCGCAGCTCGTTAGATTTTCGTGTAATTCCTCTTTCAGTTTTGCACGTATAAATTTATCGAAACGCCAATATATCCAAATTTTACCACAACTTTTGATAACGATTACCGATCAGAATTTCTCTGTGTGGGCTAGAGTTAATTTACGACGACCAGACACGATAAATTCACGCTTTTTTACTTTCGCACTCCGTATTCTTGAAACTTGATTTTTTTATTTGGATGAGTGCTACATTATGTAATGTGGAATAAAATAAGCTTTCTTTTAATTTATGTGCTGTTTTTTGTGATTTTTTTTTCATTGAGTAGTTAGGAGTAGAAGTGATGAATTTCAGCGGGGCCTTCCTAAATGAAACGCACAGAAGTATATTAGGTCGCGGAACTAAATTGGCTGATCTTGAATAAACCGACGCATCTCAGTAGAGAGTGGTGAGTGGGGGAATCCTCAAACATGAATTGAGAAGTGAAATTAAATAGTACGGAACTAAATCGGAAGATAACTGTATTTATATTCAATAACATTTGTTATAAATATTAATTATATTACATTATACTTAAGTATGGAATGAAGAACACCTACGGATATAAGGAGTGAAATGCCGCTAATATTCTTCATTTTTCTTCTAATAGACATAATTTGTAGAGAACTGTAAAACTTATTTTTCAAGAATTTCGTGTTGATAGTAAGTCGATAAATGACTGCTATATATACTTACTTTTATCACTTGTATCCAATAAAAACGCCCTATTTATTTTTTGATAATCAGAGTAGAAGGAGCATAATATTTCATCTCAGATCTCAAAAGTTTCCATATTTTCTACACTTATCCTTTAGAACCTTCAGAATTATTTACAATGTGTGTTACAGATTGCACAGTAGAGGCAGTAAAAATCAAAATTGGAATCATTTAATTTAATTTTCAAGTTTCTGTCTCATGGATAACAATGAAAACAACGACAAATGATTTGTGAAATTCCATAAGAAAGTATAATAAAATTCAGACAAGTTGTAGCAAGACTTTAACATTCATAACTTTAGATCTTGATAAGCATAAAGTTCGAAAAGTCGATAGCAATTCAAATTCGATGATAAAAGTTAGAAAAGTGAAACTTTTTCCAAAATTTTCACTATTTCAAAATTGAACTTTTCCAATTTTTCAGCTTTTGAAATATGAACAATGTGCAATGGGATTCCATTTTATTTTCCTTAAGTCAGCTGCAGTCTACCTTAAAAAAAATGGTTGAAAGTGATTTTGACAGGAGGGGTTATCATTGTTTCGAAATCCACGAAAAGAATTGAAATTTAACCAAATGAGGAACCAAATGAAAAAAACATCCATTTTTAACAAAAAAAGGTCAGATAATTAGGAAACGTAACAATCTGTTTGTATAATATTTTGAACGTTCTTGAACGGATAATAAAGCATTATTCTGAAACTCGTAAATAGACTACGTATAATGCCCACAAACATTACGTATTTATACATTAAAGCTTTCAAAATGTGATTGTGTAACATTCCAATCTTTCTTCTTGAAATATTTTTTTCGTTTATTTTCAAACTGGTGATCTGGCTTGAAAATTTTTGAGACGCACTATGGCCACTGTTGGCTCTTGCCAGGGACGAGATGGACTTTTCCAAAGTGAGCCGCCTTCGAAGGGCCTCGAGAGGGCTAAGCTGGGCAATTTCTATCATTTTTCCAATTTCTATAATTTCCAACTCAAACAGTGGTGCGAATATGGAAGAACTATTCAGAAACGTGCTAAGCAATATTTTTAATTTTAAAAATTTTTAGCCTATCTTTTGAAAACAAATTTACAAAAAATGTACGTTTCTAAGAAACATTTTTTCTAGCTCTCAAGCCATAGATATATTGGCAGTCAACTTAAATTACAACCTGAGCATACACAACAGGAAAATTATTTGTTTATTGTAAAATTTTATTGTTGCCCTGTAGATTTTCCGAATTATATTCTCCGAGATATCTCTAGAATGTCCTATTATGTGCCTGGGGTGTCCCAGAAGATGAGTGGGATGTCTCAGGAGATGAGTGGGGTGTCTCAGAAGATGAGTCGGATGTCCCAGAAAATGAGTGGGATGTCCCAAATGATACGTGGGATGTCCCAGAAAATAAGTGGGATGAACTGGCGATTTGTCTCGGTTTCGGAATATAAATTCGTAAAATTGAATAATATATAGGACTCTGTTTCATTTTCATATAAATGTGGTGTTGGGGTGGGAAATTAGGTTGGTAAGGAGTATGTTCATTAGGGGGAATATATTCGTGGAACGAATCAGCTTTAAAATATACGTCATCTCCTATACGAATTGTAGCTTTAGAAGCACGACCAGGAAAATAAAGAAAATTGTTGTGAGCTGTATCTAAAGGTTCGACAATTGAAATAAAATGATTGCGCTCTGCCGTTCGTATGAAAACCCAACAGTCGTCCAGAACTTGTGTGTTATCAGGCTGCATCCAGTCCGGTACGTGGCGACGGGAGAATGGAAAGATGACTCCTTCGAAAATAGCAGTTCCATACCATGATTCCACACGAACGTGGTTCGGAGAGAGAAACCTTGAAACCCCAACTGCATCTAATTAAAAAAAATACACTTATTAAGGTTTTGTAAATAGTAAGTTGAAGGTTTAACAATTTTGAGCAATCATTGGTTAAAAAACAGTTATAATAGCACTTTGTCATGCAAAAAGGAGTTATAAACTATTTACGCATGCGCAGCAGTTTTTCTTTGTAATGTAGTAGTAGTTTTTACATTCTCATCATTTATGATGGAACGTCTTAGATTCGTGTGAATTTGGACCTATCCAGTTTTCGTCAACTCTCGACGTTTTGAGATCCCCTGAGTCTTCCACCCCCCTGAGTTCCTACGAAAATATCTGTCTGTCGGTCTGTCTGTTGTCTGACGACGCGATAACTTCCGAACGAATTTTCTAATTTGAATTTCCTTTTGCACACTGGTTTGGGTTCCAAAAAGACAGGTCAAGTTCATTAGCCAGCCTTCTCCTGCCAATATTCATGGTTTGAGCCATGAAAAATCAAACTGAGAAAAGTAATAATTTAACTTTCTCACGAAATCATGCCAGTTATGATTAATAGACAAGAGACCAAAATTATTTGTCTCTGAATGTTCTGCAAAATTGCCCCTGACCGTTTTTCAAAAGATATAATAGTTCTTATTAAAAACGTAGATGCATTTTGTTTAATTCTTTCTCGCTTTGTTTAAGAATTTCTAAGCTAAATATTAAAATATAATGTGAAATATCGATTTCCCAAAATTCAAACTAACCTCAAGCAATGTCGAGCGCGAAGCGCAGGTGTCATGATGAGAATGTATTCCTCAAACCCGAAGGAGTTTTGAGAAAGTCTTCATCTTCACCAAATGTCTAAGTATAAATGTAAATTATTTGTTTATCTAGGACCAAGCGCGTAGCACGCGACACTTTACACGCGCCCTAGGCGCTCTTAAATTTCGCGCGAAGAGCGAGCGGTTCCTACGACAACCCGAGTCGCTAATTTGTAATAGTTTCAGAAGATAAATAATGCAAAATAGCATCGACTGTACATATATAAATTGTGACGTGCGAGTCACATATTAAGGGCATATACATAGGCAAACGTTCCAACGAAAAGGCATCACTTCCAAAAGTAGCCAAGCGTAAGGGATATTACGCGAAACGCAAGCGCAAGTGACTCCCACTAAAAAGCGAATAGCTGGCTAGTGGGGAGAAGCATGGGG
>JAUMHM010087998.1:0-10080 GCA_032362435.1 Melikaiella ostensackeni | reverse complement strand
GAGAAGGACCTCAGAAATATTTAACTCTGTCAAGAACACCACTCGGTTTTATCAGAATAATAGCGCAATTAAGGTTAGTAAATAAGTTCATACGCACGAAAAAATATCCATGTTTTTAGCTTTTGACATAGATCTCTTTGATCAGGGAGTCACAAAATACAAAATATTACAGTGACAGAGGCATGATTTATCAACGTAGCACCAAATAGTCATCCACTGTCGGCGAAGTCTCACACAGCGTGTGTAGAATGCGACCTTTGACGAGATGCCCACGAAAAACCGTCAATGTTTCGAGCTTTCGACATAAGCAATCATGATTTGGGGGTAACGAACTATAAAATATCAGAGTATCAGAGTGTGGGGAATAAACTAAATGCGTAGCGCCAATGAACCACTCAGTGTCGCTGAAGTCTCTCCTAGCAAGTACAGAAGCGCTACATTTGATGCGACACCGAAAAAAAACTATCCGTATGTCAAGTTTTTGACATAAACCATGCTGATTGGAGAAACACGAAATACAAACTATCAGAGTATAAAAGTGTGGAGCATAATCTATCAGCGTGACGCCAAACAGTCTTAAGTGTCGGTAGAGCTCCTCTAGCGTGCATTAAAAAAGACTTTTGGCACAACGTCGACTAAAAACTATCTTTTGCTCGACATTCAGACATAATTATTATTGTTTGGGGACCCCAAACTACAAAATGTCAAAGGGACAGAGAGTTGGGCATGACCCCTGAGCGTCGTGCCGCACAGTCCTCAAGTGACAGCAGAGTGTCTCTAGTATGCGCGAAAAGCGATATTGGGCGCGATACAGACGAAAAACCACACCAAATGCATTAGGAATTTGGAATCTCAGATAGAAACGAGCAGATGTACTAAATTGGCGAGGTTGAAAATTTGATTTTGGAATTCCAGATAGAAGCTAGTTCATCTTCAGTTTGGAAATCCAGGTAAGTTACAATAGTGTAAAATTCTCATAGAAACGAATAGACTCGAATAGCTTCTAAGTTCTCGAAAATTTATTTCGGGATTCGAAATAGAAAGCTAGCAGATGTATAAGCGTGGTTTGTTCTGAAATATTAATTTTGGAAATCAAGATAGAACCAAGCTCTAATTAAGTCGATGTTGGAAAAAATAAGCAAATTGACATTTACGCCATGGCCAACACTTCAAACATCTTCTATACAGAATTAAGCTCTATTCATGTGAGTTTGGAAATCCAATAAGGTTAAGGCCTTCTAAACTCCTAGTGAAAATCAACAGAGGTAGGTACTTTGCGAGATCTCTAAAATTGGTTTTGCAATTCCTGACAGATACCAGCTCCAGTAAAAGGTCACTTATATATTTTATCAAGATGACTTGGAGGTCTAAGCTTCTAGAACACAGCATCTCAAGGATGCTCTGAAGATTGTCGAGAGATACAACGGGTAAAGAGAGCAGAGGTCGACAACTTCCTCGAACAGCTACACGAAAACTTCCACAGAAATGTAAAGTATCAGTCCTTGTCGATAGAGCTAACTTTCGCTATCCTTAAATTATTGAGACTCCATTCAGGCACAGAGGGTTTTATTTTAACGTGTCAGGATAGTATCATTTCCATCTTGGTATACCGTAGCCGCATCTCACGTCAAGAAGTTCCCAGCAATAGGTGCAGAGCGTGTCATGCATATTCTGAGCACCTACGGCTCATACTATCCGGGTGTCCCATTCACGCGGGAACGACGTATCTCTATAGACACAATTCTTACGGCGCACTCGAGCCCTGACATCGTATTCATTGACAAAGATAAACGAATTATGTTCGTGATTGAATTCTTGGCACCGGCCGATAGCAACATTATAGTCAAGGAGAAGGAAAAGGTGGAGAGGTATCGCGACCCTATAAGGAAGCTGCAGCGAATGCTCCGAGAATACTTGGTTAAAATGATTGTCCTTGTCATCGGTGCTTTCGGAGGTGCGACGCCATCACTGGTTTGTAACTTTCAATTCATACCCGCTGTAGCCAACTGCCCGGGAGTGCTACAATTAAGGGAGGTTTTGGAACGGGATCGCTGGAGAAATGGGTGTAGTCAAGTAAACTCAAAATGTTATGATAAATGGAATTTTCATTCATCACTAAGAAGCTCGTATAACTCCCAGGTATTATGGTAAATCTTTGAAGATGATACTGCTACGAGGTGAAATCCTTGTACTTTTTTGAGGCACGGTTAATTGCACTAACACTAACAAAACGTAAGGAGAGAGGTTCCTCAAGTGGCTTAATCGCATCACAGCAGGGAACTGGCGATCGGTATTCGATGTCTTGCTGACCTAATTTCGGGATACAACGACCTCGATCGCCAATATTCGGGCCTCGCCTCCTCCGTAACAGGTCAATGCCGGAAGGAATAAGGGCGCTCTTGTAACTTCACGTTACTGCCCCTTCCCCCAGTGCGGGATGGGGTACATGCCCTCAAAATTGTTTCTCTGGGCTCAGTAGGAGTTCCTGCTCATCCATGTCTAGGATTAATAGGTTGTCATCCTCTGAGCTCAGATTTTCCTCAATTTCTATTTCATTTTTGTTAATTTGTTCGCTTTATTTTCATTTATTATGTTTTTACTTCTTTCTTCCTTGGTGTCAGGGATAGCAATATTCATTATTCCCGAAAATTCTAAATTAATTTTCTCTCAACCCGATTTCTTGTATCTTTTCTTATTTTTGTTTTGTGCTGTATGCCCTGTCTTGCTGGTTTCGTCTTTCTCAGTACAGAACTCATCGTGGAATAGATACAGGTACTTCGGTTTCTTCCTATTGCAGAACCTGCACGTCCAAGATTCAATGGTTTCCATTTTCTGAAACAATAAAACAAAACGACCTATTCATTCGGCTAAACCTATGATAATCAAACAATAATAATAAAAAAAATAAAAATTAATAATCTGATGTTAAATTCTTGAAACTATAATTTCCTCTGGTCTTAATATTTCTCTCGATGAAAAAAACTGTTAACTGTCAAATCTCTCTATCAATGCATGAAGCAATTCTTTTAAGGTCTTTTGCACTCGTTTGGCTGATTTTATTTCCTCTTCTAATTATTTCAGAGTAAACTTCAATCGAAAGGAATTTACGAAGTTCCTCCTCTTGCCTTCTTCTATCTGTGACTGGGATCATGATGATCTCAAACAAGTAACTTAACCTGAAAATTCTAATTCTATCGAGACCTTTGGAAAAATTCAATCGTTTTACAATTAATATTTTATTTATTCTTCATTATATGGCTTACAACCAACGACCTATAAACTAACTCTTATGTTTCATGTTTCTTCTCCTTTCTTTCTTTTCTCCTTATTTCTTTTGCCATTTCCTTTAATTCTTTCTCCTTCTTTCTTAAATTCTCTCCCATTCCTTCATATTTTCAATTTTCTCCTGGTCCGTCATCTCCCATGTCCTTAATTTTATCTCTCTTTGTAATTTTTGACTTTCATATTCTTTCTTTATTATTTCTTCTTTCTGCTTCTTTTCTTCATATATTTTTCTGAGTTCTTATAATTTTAATGTTGCTTTTCTTTTTTCCTGTTTCACTTTTTTAATTTCTTCCCATCTTTTAGCGTTTCTCTTGTCTTATTCTTCTTGTTATTTCTTTTCATAATCGTGGACTCTTTTTTCTTCTTCTGCTTGTCCTTCTTTCTTCTTTCTAATCCTTTCTACTTCTTCCTCCCACCAATTTTTTTTATTGTTATAATTATCCTCCTCTTTCTCTATTTTCATCTCTTCTTCTTCCTTTATTTTTATCTCTTCTTCTTTCTTTATTTTTGCCTCCTCTTCATTCTTAATTTTCTTCTCCTCTCCCTCAAAGCTATTATTTCCTCGTAAAATTTTTTAAACTTTTTCTAAGTTTAAAAATTGCGTTTTCTTCTTCTCTAACTGTTGTTCTTCTATCTTTAGCTCTTTTGTTTTCTCTTGTATTTCTGCTTTCAGCTTTTTTATATCCTCCATTCTTTTTTTGTTTTGCTCCATTAATCTTTCTTTATTACCTATAAAGTTTTGCCTCATCTTTTCTTCCAATTTTCATCTCCATTCTTGTTTTTATATACTTTCAGCCATTTCCTGAAATAAAGAAAAACATCTCTGTCTTAATTTGTCTCTAATTAAACATTCTTATTCGTAAAAATAAGAATTGTCGTCTTTATTAGCCTGTCTTTTGTCTCAACTTTATTTTTTCATCCTATCGTTACTTTTAACTTTATCTTTATTGGGTTCAAATCTTTTTAAATCATTGATATCCCAATTCCCTATCCTTTTTCCACGGATTTCCCCTAACTCATAAACTGTCGATGATAACGTCGCAAAAATTTTGTAAGAACCTTAAAAATCTTTATTTGACTTTCTTGCTATTTTTGCATCTTTATTAGATAAACTCTTATCTTCTTCCAGAACCAGATCACCTACTTCAATTTCAAAAGTTCTTCTACGCAAGTTATATTGAGTCGCTTGTTTATTATTCGCTTCATATAGATTTTTCTGAACTTCTTCCTTAATTATTCTTAATTTGCGCAACCAATCAGTCCATTTCTCTGTTTCTTGGAATTCTATTTTATCGAAATTTTCCAAATCTTTTTTTAAAGTTTGTATTGGTTCTAATTCCCTGCCAAAATTCAAAAAAGCAGGGGTGAAATTTGTTGACGAATGTTTACTTGTATTTGGGGAGAATTGTAAATCTTCTAAATTTCCATCCCATTCGCTATGGTCTTTATCTAAATAAGCCTTGATCGTAGTTTTTATTGATCTATTACACCTTTCCGTGGGATTTGCTTGTGAGTAGTATTTTTGTGTTGCTACATGTTCAATACCAAACTTTTGTGCGAGTTCCCTAATCGTCTTATTAACGAACTCGGTACCATTTTCTGATAATAAAAATCTGGAAGTTCCCCACTTCGAAATTATTTTCTTATGAAATTCATTCTCAATCGTTGGCCCGTTCGCCTTTTTGATTGGAATAATTTCCACCCATTTAATAAACAAATCGACAAACACCAAGATATATTTATGTCTGGACTTTGAACTAGGAAGTGGTCCCATAATATCAGTGGCTACCACTGTCCATGGTTCTTCAATAATTCGCTTTCCCATTAGACCTATTTTTTTTTATTGCTGGGTTTTGTTTTCAAATCTCGCATTTTTGAACATATTTTAAAATTTCAGAGTACATGCCAGGCCAAAAATAATTTTCAGAAATTCTCGCGTATGTTTTTTTCACACCCTGATGACCAAACTGTTTATAAACATGTCCTTCGCATAGTACTTGTTTCCTTATCATTTTTGGGATAACTATAAATAAATAAATAAATAATAAATAAATCATTTCCATATTCAATCTCATAATCATATTCACTCGCATCAGTTTGTAACTGGAAAGGATGTTTGAAATCAGGGCAAGCCAGAATAGGTGCTGTCGTCAACAATTCCTTTATTGTTCTCATGGCTCTTTCCTGCTCGTTTGTCCATTCCCAGTTTCTGCCTTCTTTCAATGATCTATTTAAGGGTTCTATGATTTCCGAAAAGTGTGGCATAAATCGCCTGTACCATGTAGCCATTCCTATTAAGCGTTGTGATTGTTTCACTGTTTTTGGTCGAGGGAACTCTAAAATTGGTTTTATTTTGTCTTCATCAATTTTTAAGCCTTTATTATTTACAACAAATCCTAAATATTCAATTTCAGAGCAGCCAAATTCGTACTTATCTGGACTAATTGTTAAGTTTGCTCCTTTTAATATATCCGAAATTAAATTCAAATAATGCATATGTTCTTTGAAAATTTCTGAAACTATTACTATATCGCCCAGATAGCAGAAGACATTTGGTTTTAAATCCGGAGTAATTATTTTGTCCATTAGACGTTGAATTGTCGCTGGTGTGTTACACAAATCAAAAGGTATTCGTACAAATTGAAACATACTTTTCCCTGGAACTACAAATGCTGTAATTTTTCGCGAATTCATTTTCAGAGATATTTGATTGTAAGCTGAATGCAAATCTATTTTTGAAATATATTTTGCCGATCTCAAGGTATCTAAGATCTCCGCCATTGTCGGCAATGGGTATAAATCTTTTTTAGTAACATTACTCATCTCCCTAAAATCTAAGCGAGATCTATATTTTCCATTAGGATTTTCAATCATTACAATTGGATCCGAACAATCGCTACTACAGGGTTCTATAATCCCTTCCATTAACATTCTATCGATTTCCTCATACATAATTTTCCTTATTTTAGGCGAGACATGATAATACCTTTGTTTGATAGCATCATGTCCCTGAACATCAATCTTATGTTCTGCTGATTGTGTTGCTTTTAATTGTGTACTTATTGTCGGAATTTTTTCTTTAACAATTTATTCATCTTGACCTGTTCTGTTTCTGTAAGTTCCATGATACCTTTGCATATTTCTGATGCGAAAGGTATTCGTTCCCTAGTTGCTATATGTTTTTCTATAATGTTATTGTTTATAATTGCATTATTTTCAGAATTCATCCAATTCATTTTATATATATTATATTATATTATATTCTTTACGGTTGATTGACCACCATTGGTTTTTATTTTATTTTCAGCCCAAATGTTTGTATTGCAATTTTCAAAATTATTTTTCCCTTTAAAATCTCTACTAATATATTCCTTGAAATTGAACCTCTTTCTTATCCCGTTACTCCTGTTAGGTTGACAAAGCGTTTGACTTACACTCGGTCTATTTGCTTCGTGTGTCCATTTGCATTTTGTTTCCTCAGAGTCCAGCGTTTTCAACGCCTGAAATCTATTCTGCATTTCAATTTCCATCAGCGGGAATACATGCCTGGGCTGAGTTCTCGCTGCTTGCTATATAGATGGAGGGAGGGTTTGGAGTGGGGGGTGGAACATCGTTCGAGAACGTAGGTACCGATTTCCTGCTGCATAGCGTGCTTTCGGTTACCCCTTCTCTACGGTTACGCAACCTAACAGTGGTACCGAATTTTACTTCCTTACGCTTTTCACTTTCGTTCTCTTCCTTTTTATTCTTATTTTTTCTCTACTATCAGTTTTTCATTTCTTTTCTTATTCTTGCTTTCTTTTCCTCTCCTATTCTTACTTGATATTGTGTCTCTTTAAACTCTCGACCAGTCTGTTTGTGTTCCTATTTCGCGTGTATCTTTTGTGATATTTGTTTGTCCTAAGATCTTTATTTTAATTGGTTCTGGGTTTGCTTTGGGATGAGCTTCGATCGTATATCGGATCTCAGTCAACTCCGGAAGCCACCAATGGTTATTTTCATAATCCATTTTTAGTCCTAATTTTCTAAGCATATCTGTACCTATAATACCTTTTGATCTTGACTTCCGTACTATTCTAAATAATAATTCTTTAGTGACATCATCTATTTTAATAGGAATGAGTACCTGGCCAATGATACTCACTTCCTCGCCATTAGCCACTATCAATTTGTTTGAATCAGGTTTCTTAATTTCGTAATTATAAAGATTTATCGTATCTGAAACATCTTGTCCCACGTATGAGTGTGCCGCGCCGGTATCGACCAACACCCTATACGAATAAGCCTTGAAATTTAATATAACGAGTAATCTTGTTTTGTCCAGGGTATCCAAATCTGAATCTAATTTTTTCGGGCGTTTTATGCAAATTTGAGGCTATATTCGCCCTCATAATCCTCCCTGACCGTTTTCCTGATTTTGATAATGCCAGCATTCACTTTTTATGTGACCTGGTTTACCATAAAGATAACATGTAATTTTCCCTTGACTATTCATAGATTGCTTATGCTCTTTATCTCCAGAGTTATAGTTCGCTACATTCTGTGCACTTGAATGTGCGTTCCACTCCTTTGATTTGTATTAGTTTTCGCATTTCCGGTATTCTGTTTTCGATTACCAGTTTTCTGTTCCGGTTTTTGGTCGCTTGTTTGTTTCTTTTCTTCGGGTGGAAAAGTTATCTTTGTCCTCTGCAAAATTGTCTTTATTATTTTGACTTTGACCCGGAGTGTTACCGTTTCCACTATTATTCTGATTCTGATTATTTCCTTGATTTTTATTCATCTCTTAACTTTCTAAAACTTTTAAAACTTGTCCCCTAATTTTTGATTTTACAATTTCCGTTTCAAATTCTTTTCCTAAATTTTCCAACTCTTCGAAGTTTTCAAAATCATTCCTTATAATATATAATTTACATTCCAATCTTAAATTTTCATAAGTTCTTCCTAATTCCCATTCTAGATTTTTTCTAGGATATAATTTTGCAAATAATTTTTTAATTTCTGTTAAAAATGAATAAATATCTTATTCTTGTTTTTGATTGCAAAATCTTATTTTATTCTCAATCTCTTCTGAAAATTTTTCATCTATATGAGCTTTAATCAAATCTGTTTAAAAATCTCCAAATGAATTTCAATTATGTCTTCTGACACGGCACCACTCAAGAGCTTCTTTCAATAAAATTGCATCTTAATCTTCAAGAATGTCAAAATCAGTAATTTGATATCCCCTTTTAAATCTGTACAAGTCGTCTAAAAACTGTATAGGATTATCTCTTTACTATTTTTAATTTTAAACGGCCAATTCGACATGACTCGAAACTGGGTTTGTATCATGCCAAACGGAAAATATCCCGCTGGAATATTCATATTACTTTGGGTTGGCATATTTCTGGATTGGGTTTGTCTAGTATCTAGCCATCTACCATAATCTTTTACGCTATTATTTTGCGTAAAATTAGATTTTCGTTCTAATCTACGTGACCCTAAATTTCTGAAATCTCTTTCTTCCTCGTCTGATTCTATATTATTTACACGATTTCTATTTTCCGATTTCTTGGTATTCTCTCTAAACCTGTGGTTTGACTTTGAACCTTACGCATTAGACCTTTGGTCAATGTGCTCTCTATTTTCACTTTCTTTTTCCCGATAACGATTTTCGGGCTCAGGCCACCTGTACTCATTTTCAAGTCTTTCTTTTTGAACAATTTCGCGAACTGGATTTTCCCTAATTCTGTTATTTTCTGGTTCGAAATGCACTTTTTGATGAGCACTTCGTTCATTATTATTCTTCTGTCTATTGTACCTTTTCTTTTTCTCGAACTTTCTTTTAAATGACGCCCATCTTGTTTCTTTTTCAACTTCGCGGCTATTTTCACGTAAGTCAAACGAACCATGAGCTTTTGGACTTAATTTTTCTTGTACTAATTTCTCATGTTTTCTTTCTATCATTTCGCGTTTTTTCCTTAACGCTTCTCTTTCGCTACTTAAAAATTCATCGTAAGCAATTAATTCCTCTAATTCATTGATCATTCGCGTATTTGCGTTTAAAAAAAAATCTACTTTATAAGTTTCATTCCTCCTAAAACTTTCGATTCGTTCATTTTCTATTATAGTTTCCGTAGTTTCTCTCAATCTATTTTCTCTCTCCCTAATATCTACATTCCCAAACCTATTTTCTTCGTTTAATAACCTTCTACTTTGATCTAATATCTCTATTGCGTCTGGTAATTCCGGATCTGACAGCTCAGAATTACTTTCCGCATTTTCCCAATTTCGAGGGCCTTAAGTAAAATTGGGTGGGACTCTATCTGCTGCTACGACAAATTGTGAGTTTGACGGTAAAAGATTTGATGGGGGATATAGGCTAGTCAAGGAAGGACTTCAACATAGAATTAAAGTCGAACAAGCTGAATTTTTTCTAGATGTCTTCTAGATGGTATGCTGAGCCACCAAAAAAAATCAGTAACTGTAAACCTTGAGCTTTTTTTATAACAATGCAAAATAGCGGCAAAAATCATATTTTTTAAGTTTCCTCCTGTTTTTCATGAAAACGGTTACATTTAATGAAAAATAGTTAAATAGAAAAATGTTCGGCATCTTATTTTTCACAAATAAGGTTGTGTTGAATTTTTTGTAAAGTCAACCGTTTATCTAAAAAAAGAGGGAAAAGAACGACTTTCTCACAAATATTGTTTCCTCATTTATGAATCGTTACGAATAATTCTCTTAATATCAGTAAACCTAAATTGGCCCTTAAAGCATCTCTTAAAGTTGCCTACCACCTCATACAAAAAAAAT
>JAUMHM010087997.1:0-10081 GCA_032362435.1 Melikaiella ostensackeni | reverse complement strand
AAAAGAGTACGTGAGGACAGGGATAGCATAGGTGTTAATGGCCCTGATTTTATTAGCCGAATTGAGAGAACTCTTTAAAACCAATATGAGTCTTGTAGTGAAGGCAATCATTAGGCTTTTCTTAACTATCGTATGCTGAATACCCTTAGACTCACTTGCTCTAGTTTCTGGTGTGAACTAGCGTATAACTATAATATATAATAAACAGACATAACAAACAGACATACAGACATACAGACAGACAGA
The DNA here is from genome assembly GCA_032362435.1 of Melikaiella ostensackeni. Taxonomy (NCBI): domain Eukaryota; kingdom Metazoa; phylum Arthropoda; class Insecta; order Hymenoptera; family Cynipidae; genus Melikaiella; species Melikaiella ostensackeni. Next base: position 9,835 of record JAUMHM010087997.1, on the reverse strand, counting down.
CGCATTCGTAAAAACCTGTTTTACGGGTTTAGGGGGTCTCAAAACGTGGAAATTTGACAAAAACGGGGGGGGGGGGTCAAATTTTACACAAATCTAATACCTTCTCTGATGAGAATGAAAAAAAAATATAGAGCGAACATTGAACAATCTTAACTTGTTTAATCATGAAATTTTCATTCAATTTTTTTGCAATTTCCACTGAATAAATCTCACGGATATAACTTTTCTGGCATTTACAAATTTTATTATTTTCAAGGCTGTCAGAAAAAATTTCACCCGTCTTTTATTTTTGGGATATAAATTTCTTATTTTATATTATGTGGGATACTAGGAAGGGTAGGGGTGATTTAAAATCTACCCCTCACCCTTTGAAGTCTCTCCCTCCCAGTTCCACTTCACCCTATTGCATCATTCTTGTACACTAGAGCTCCCATATAAGAGCAGTTTCGGGGGTTGCTTCGCACTTGCCTTGGTCGTAAATCGGTACACTCTAAACGTAAACAGTCAGGGCCGTATGAACTCGCTACACACTGAAAACGAACTAACGCATATGCCGACAGCTGATGGAATTATCCACTGCACGTATTGCCCGCTTTTATCGCTCCGCTACTGGTGGCGACGCATTGTTGGCACTCCCTGCCCGCTGAGAAACTGCGTGAGCCAGCAGTTCTAGGAATTATTAAATCGGATGCGCTTATATGGGAGCTCTAGCGTATTTTGAACCGACTCAAAAAAAGGAGGTTCTGTCTCTGCCTGTTATGTATGTATGTGTGCATGCATTTCCGCGAATTTCTGAGGAACCACTGAACGAATTTTTATGAAAGTTTTTTGGAATGAATATTCTTGTTTGGAGGAAGGTTTTAGATCAAAATAGGGAGAAAATAAAAAAAAAATTAATTAAAAATAATAAACCGACTTCAAAAATTCATGCATAAAATTAGGATTAGATTTTATAAATTTAATTCAAATACAGTGTTCTTAATTTCTTTATCAGGCAACAATTAAAAAATGTATTAAATTTTAAAACAATATTTACAAAAGAATAAAAAACCGACTTCAAAAAAGCACTAAACAGTAACAAATAATTACTTGCAAATGCATTAATAATTCTAAATTCGGCTCCTTAGTTTGAAATTTTTTTCTGGCGCCGACTTCAAAATTATTTATACTTTTGCAAGTAATTATTTGTTACTGTTTTACGCTTTATTGAAGTAGATTCATTATTTTTTTGTAAATACTTTTTTTTGGAATACACGTATCCTTAGAAATCGAAGGACTTGGGAGGGGGGATGGATCTGATTACGTAACATTGTTAATGCATGTACAAGGGGAATCGGTATTAAATGGGAGGGTAGCTGTATTTCTTAAAATACAAATAGGGCAAGATTTTGATTTTGACTGATAGAAGCCCAAAAATGTTCCTCTATGAAAAACGATAATTCAATGTTCTTGAATATTTTAAAGATATGATTTAAATTGCATTGGTCGGCAATAAAAATTATTTCAAAATTAAATCGATCACACATGGAAACTGACATTACGCATGCAAAATATAAATGTGTAGAGCAGTTTTTTGAAATGCTTGAAAACATAAAAACTAGTGATTTTATTTTACATGTAAAGTAAAAACTTGACTTAAAGGGGGTGAGGTGTTCGTATTTGTGACGTCACCCTGGAGGGTTCAAGCTTTGTGTGACGATCTGTGACGATGAAGGGGAGGGGTGGAAAAAGTTATATAACGGTTTTTTCAAATCGTCTTTATATTCTTAGGGTTTTATGGGCCATCTAAAAAAATACGTACCGCCTGTAGGGTGGGGGAATTTTTCGAGCTCGTCCTCTTAATTTTTCGTTATCTGGTAAAAAGAAAGATTTTTTTTTAAAAATAACCGAACCGAAAAAACGAATATTCGGAAAAGTCGCCATTCTAAACAATTTCCATTTCTGCATAATATATATGTAGAGATATTCAAAAATGCAAGCTTTAAGTATTTTCTATTTATAAATTGACCCTCATTATTAATGTATGCAATGAATAAAGACCTAAATTTCTTTTTTAATTACCCTAGAATAAAAATTTCGGTAATGGAAATTAATTGATTCTAATCGGCCCACTTGACAAATGACCCATCTGGATTTTTCAAGATTTTCAGATCCTAATTAGAGACTATATTGGCCCCTTTGGAATTTTATCTTCAAAATATCTACCAAAGCACACAACTTCAGCGGTTCGTTAAATACTGCAGCTATTCAGAAGAAAGCGTTAGTTCATCTACACGTAATGAACTTTCAACTTTCTAACATGAAGTCTTAATACTTTTTTAATTTTTCGAGAAAGTGGCGCCATCTAAAACGTAAAATAATTGCGTCAACTGAAAACGATTGGATGCGAATTTTTTTCAATCGAACATTAATTAATTATATATAACTATATAATATTTTCTTCAACAATTTATGACACCTTTAATATCAATTTAAAAAATGTTGTTCTCCCTATAATTACGATGGGGTTCCTAATCATTTTTCTGTTAAACGTGAACATCATTAATGACCTGGAAAAAAAATTAATGACCTGGAAAAATTTTTGATAACCGGGAAATTACCAGAAATTTGTTTTTGTTTTTAAAGGCCACCCTGGAATATATATTTTTTTATTTATAACGAGAGCTTGACTGCCAGAACAATTTCACTATTAAATCTTTCAAGATTGCAAATTTTCATATTGCAAGCCTTGTTAATCAGTTCTTAATTTGATAATTTTAAATTTACATATTCTAAATTAATTGTTTTCAATTTAAAACGTACAAAATTGTCTGATTTTGTAGATTTTTCGAAATCGTAGAATATGAAATTGAAAGACTTGATAGTTGCTCAATTTTCAGTTCAAAGGATTTGTTATTAATCAGTTCCAAACTAAATGCCTCTAGAATAAATTCAAAATAATGAAAAATTAAGAAAATAGTTTCTCAAATTCAAGCCTTAAAAATTATAAGAATTCAGAACTAGGCATTGAAAATTGAATTATTTGTTATTTGAAAATTTCCCAAAATATTGAACATTTCTAACTCAACTTAACAGAGAAACAATTTCGATTTGAAAGGCTTGAAATTGAGCAATTTTAAAATTGGAATCATAGCGATCATATTTTGTATTCTTTTTTTAATTTTAATTTTCAATGTAATATCTTACAATTTTCTGATTTTTAGTTGAAGATGTTATAAAATAAATAAATTAATATCAAAAAATATTTTATGTATAAAAATTGAACTACATATCTGAAATTGATATCTCAGTAACTGAATAATTTCTTTAATCTTGAATAATAACAATTTTAGAGTTCTGAATTTTCAGAATGAACCCAAAGTTTTCAATTTTTCCGTTTCATTAGTTTTAATTTTGCTATTAAAATTGAAATGGTTTAATTTTGAGAAGTGTAATTGACAATTTGAAATTTTTCAATTTTTAAACGATTTGAGTTTACTTAAATTGATGAAAATATTAAATGGTTTGAGCATAAAAAAGTTTTAATATCACAAGTCTTGTTAATTAAAATTTTTTCAGTTTTAAATGAAGTTCAGATTCGTTCAATTTTTGAACGATCCGTAGTGAAAAATTTTTCATTTTTAATGTTTCTCATTCAAAATTACTTCATTTTGGACGTTTTATAAAAAGAATAATTCGATTTTAAAGGCTTATAATTAAACATTCTTCATTTTAAACCGTGCAAATGACGGTGAATTTAGTTCTTGATCGGAAAAATGTGTGTAATCAATTTTAATATTAAACCATAATTTTTTGTTGTAATAGCAATTTAAATATCTAGAATGTCAGAAGTTTTGACTTTGAAACGTTTAATTTATTTTTCAATTTCAAGTTGTCAAATTTCAATTGTTTCGAGTTCAAAATTATTTATATTCAAAGTTATAATTTTTAATTATTCAATTTTGAACGCATCGAATTAGAAATAATACAATTTCAATTCCTTTGAAATTTAAATCATCCAAATTTCAAAATTCTGATCTGAAATCATTCAATTTTGAATGTTTTGAAATTGTCCTATTATCGAAATTCAGATCATTCAAGATAAATTTCTCACACGTATTACCAAAACCCCTAGGTGTGCCAAGAATTCTGTCCTTTACAGAGAATTTCAATTACCATACATTTCGGAGAATATCAAAGAAACCACCACTAAATTTTTTTAATCTGCATCATTATCGTCTTTTGAAAATATTTTCGTCTCTGGGGAGATATGATTACGATCCTCTTCGCAAACACGCGCTGCCACAAGACTTTATGTTGAAATAAGTCACCCAGGTCGGGGATGGGGAGTCGATGCGGCGCCGACCTGCAATCTTCATTTTCAGCCCCACTAACCCCTGTCCTCTCTTCTTTTTTAGTTACCTAATCTACAAAAATTTCTCAGATTTTGTGGTTTTTTCCCGCTTGCCGGCTTTTTTCCCACGCACATAAAACGTCACTCTAACTTCCTGTCGTTAAATTTCTCTCCAATTTGGCAGCAGTTGAACGCCGACAGTCCTCGAAGTACCACCTTGAGACTCATGCTGTCAACAAAGCAATTGAATTTTCAACAAAATATTTGAATTTTCAAAACCAAAAATATGAATTTGCGACAAAGAAAGATGAGTTTTCAACCAAATTGTTAAATTATCAACCAACGAGATGGATTTTCAACTAAATAAAGGATTTTTTGAAAGTAAGTTCATCTTTCAACCAAGCAATTCAATTTTCAGTTGAGAAGATTAATTTTATACCAAAAAAGACGAATTTACAATAAAATAGTTAAATTTGCAATCAAAGAGATGGATCTACAACTGAAGAAAATTTTTAACAAAGTAGTTCAACTTTCAACCAAGCACTTAAATTATATTAAGCGCCTCGTTCTCGAGATTACATCTATGTAGTAATGTCCTTGTTATGCTGAAACTTCACAACGTTTAGAGTTTAAATTTGGAAATATATACGCGGTATTGCATCTGTTTTATTATCTGCAATTTATTATGAAAGATCTAAAAATTTAGGATGGCAAAACATGGAAAAAGAAGTCGTTCCAGAAGTAGATTCTCTGAACATCATTCGGAAAGTAAAAAACTTAAGGAGAGGATGCAGAAATTGGAAAAAAGTTTGGAATATCTCTCTGCTCTGTTGACAGATGTCATACAAAAACTATTTGGAAAAGGTAAAGTGAAATATAAAAATATACATCATACATGAGGTTCCACACGAGCCCTGTATGCAATATATGTATGACATTTTTTCCATATGAAAAGTCACATATATATCCCACGACGCAATTGCACACGAATGTAATATCGTGATTGTGCAATAAGCACTAGATTATATAATGCAAATGGGAATGTTTGCCCTTTTTTATATTATTTTATTATTATTATTATTATTGTATATATATTATATATATATATATAATGTATTATTATTTTATTATTGTACCTATATTCATTTCAGACCAAAATCGAAAACTTGACGATCAAAAAGATCCTAAAAATGGAAATGATCAACAAGATACTAAAAACAAAATTGATCAACAAGATCAAGCCGCAGTGACCGTTGAAAATAATGATGAATTGATCATCACGGATTCAAAGCAAAGTGAGTTAGAATATAAAAATTCAGGGATCTCTATCAATCCAGCACATGCTGAACATGGAAGAAAATAATTGACAAAGGTCTTCAAACAGAAGAACAGAAGAAACTACTCGATCAATACTCTAGAAAGGGTGATTTATATACTGAAGCACCAAAAATCAACTTAGAAATTGCTCAATTGCCAGCTTTGTCAGAAGAGGAAGTAGATCGCTTGAAACTCATTGAACACATTGGTGACGCTGGGCAATTATTGTCTGCTATTTTTTATTAACAATCTGTTTGTAGAAAATCTTTCATCACTTCGATAATGAATAAATCTCTTAGATCCACTTTTGATACAACAATTTCTGATGAATGGTTATATGACGCAAAATTTATAGAACAGGCTAAAGAAGCCAGGACGATTAAAGAAGCATGTGCGTCTATCGAAACACCAGCAAAATCAGCACAAAATACGTCGTCCTATAAGTCTACAAACCAGGTAAACTAGAGAGGCATGTTTGCGAAATCCCGCCAAGTGGGTAGTTATCAGAGGGTGAACTGGAAGCCCCAATCCAATCTGAGATTTAAGCCGTGCAACAAGAATCAGAATCGAACGTCTTTGAACCCAAAACGTCCAGCATTCCAACCGAACACCCAGCCATCGAGCAAGATGTGGCGGAGGTAAGCATCGTGGCTGGTAGACTCAGATATCTGTATAATACTTGGAGAAGTATATAACCCAAGAAAATAATATTTTGGATTATGTACAAGAATGTAATATTCAATTGAGAGATATATCTTAAAAAAATACCCACCAAAGGAAATTAATCATAAACTTGAAGATATCAAAATGTTTCGCGAAGAAACTGACAATCTCTTAGCTGAAAAGGCTATCGAAATATGCGATGATTGTGAAGATCAATTTTTGTCATCGTACTTCCTAATCAAAGAAACCAAATGGATCAAATAGATCCATTTTTAATTTAAGAGAATTAAATGAATTTGTTGATCTTATCCACTTTAAGATGGAGGACATTCGTACCGCCAAAAACTTAATTACTCCGGGTGCGTTTATGGCATCACTAGATTCGCAGGATGCATTTCTCCTTGTTCCTGTACAATGTACATGAAAGTAACAGAATATTTTAAGATTTAGATTCGAAGGTCTTTTATATCAATTTACTTGCTTATCATTTGGTCTGTTTGCCAGGCTGCCAGCCCTTATGTATTCACCAAAATCATGAAACCCGTAGTGAACGCACTCAGAGTAAAGGGTTTCTTATCACTAATTTATCTTGATGATATGTTATGTATTAGCGATATGTAAGTTCTTGCGAATTTAACATAGAAGAATCCATTATATTCCTAAGGAGCTTAGGTTTTCTTATTAATTATAAAAAGAGCTCATTGATACCCTCTCAAAGATGCAAATATTCAGATTAAATTTTAGATTCTGAAGAATATATTCTTATAGCTTGGTATATTGTAGAAGATCAGAAAGTGCTAAATACGTACCCCTGTTATCAGATGATAGTAATTATGACGAAAAAATGGTTATCGAAGAGCAACTGCAAGTTGATTTAACTTGGTGGAAAATCAATGTATTAACAAGCTATAATCGTGCGAAAGTCGAAATTTATGGTTAGTAGCGTCATATATAGCATCGAAAAATAATACGATGCGGATAAAGCATCAACAATTGTTAATACAGATACGGAATGGGAGTTGGCTGACTTGGCATATAAAGGAATCACTCGATCTTTCGGTTTGCATAGTACTGATCTATTTGCATCACGGCTAAACGCCAAGTGTAAATGAATTTGTTCTCGTTTTCAAGATCCTGAAGCAGAAGTGGTCGATGCATTTATAATCTCATGGAAAACTGGAAATGAAAATTAACACATCATCTAGCCAAAAAGCTTACGTTAGTTGCAGCGAGAATATCCGGAAAGCTTTCCTGAATAAAAAGGTGTACCTGAGGAATCAATAGATTTCTTTTTAAATTCTATTTCTGACGCTACTCTAAAACAGTACAGTGGACCACTGAAGGAATGGAGTTCATTTACAAAAAATAAGGGCTGCGACATGTTCAATTTAAGTTCAGATATGATAATATCTTTTTCAACAACAAAATTTGATAATGGTGCTAGCCATGGCACTTAAAATACAGCTAGATCCGCGATTTCTTTGATTTTGTCTAGGAATATCACAAAGGATCCCTTGATTTCTAGGTTTTTAAAGGTCTGTTTCGAAAACGACCTACAAAATCAAAGTACTCCACTACTTGGAACACTGAACTAGTACTAACCTTTATTGAGAATCTTCCCCCTTTTGAAACCAAGTTTGAAACTTTAAAAGCTATAGAAATCTCCGAAAAAACAGAAACTTTGTTAGCTTTAGTTACAGCACATCGACTGCAAAAACTTGCGTTAATTAATATTAAAAATGTAACAGTAAGAGCGTCTAGTATAGAAATTAAAATACCAGACTTAATCAAAACGTTAAGGCCAGGACGTTTTCAACCGAATTTAGTACTCCCCTTTTTCGAAGAAAGGCCTAATATTTTTGCGGCCAAAAGCCCTTCTGAATTATTTAAAATTTACACAAGAAAAGCGTGGGGATACTGACAATTTGTTTATATCAATTAGACAACCCTACAAATCTGTTTGTTCACAAACCATAAGTCATTGGATTGAGTCCTTATTGCAAAAAGCAGGCACTGATATGAATTGTTTCACGGTTTATAGCACAAGACATGCGCCTGTCTTATCGGCGTTCAAACGTGGAGTAGATATAAGTACCTATAATTAGACGTAGTGCAGGCTGGACAGCCACTTCTCAAACATTTGATTGTTGCTATTATATGCCAATCCAAGAATCTAATGATTGTTTTGCTTTCACTGTTCTTAAGCGAGTTAAAAAATAAATTTCTTTTGTTTCAAAACAAAAAGGGTGTATTAAAAAAAATGGGCGCCTATTTTGCTAAATATCTACATGTAAACTTGAGAACGAGACGCTTAATATAATTATACGATCAAACGAACTTACCTGTACGTGAAGTTCGATCGTAATTATATGTAGCGCCTCGTTCAAAGATGATTACTTTTCCCATCCAGCAATAACAAACCCAAATATACTTAACCCGGTAATCATCTCAACATGAAAACGCACCCCCCCTGTTTATGGTAATTATGCTTTAAACACAATGAAAGATATACGTGTCCATGGTAATGCACAGATGCAAATGCCGTGTAAATATTTTCAAATTTAAACTCCAAACGTTATGAAGTTTCAGCATAACAAGGACACTACTACATGCAATTATCTTCGAAAGAGGCGCTACATATAATTACGATCGACTTCATTTAAAACAAAATACACACACTTCCAACCCAATTGTTGAAATTCAACAAAATTGTTGAATTTTCAACTAAAGACGATTACTTTTCAACCAATAATGAAATAGTTCAATTTCAAGTTACAAGGTTTAATTTTCAACCAAAAAAGAACGAATTTTCAGCAAAATAGTTCAATTTTCAATCAAGAAGATTAATTTTGAACTCAGAAAAAAACGAATATACAACAAAATACATAAATTTTCAACCAAATTGTTGAATTTTTAAATGAAAACGATTCATTTTCAACCAATAATGGAATAGTTAAACTTTCAGTTGAAAAAATTAATTTTGAACCAAAAAAAGAACGAATTTTCAATAAACTATTTAAATCTTTAACCAATTAAATCAGTGTTTAACAGAGTGGTTCAACTTTCAACCAAGTAGTTGAATTTTCAACCAAAAAAGATTAATTCTCAATAAAAAATTTAGTAGTTGAATTTTCAATTCAAAACAATCAATTTTCAACCAAAAAAAAAACGAATGTTCAACAAAATAGTATAATCTTCAGCCAAATAGTAGAATTTTGAACCAAAATATAATAGTAGACTTTTCAATTAAAAATAATTAACATTCAATGAAAAATAGTTCGATTTTTTATTGGGTTCTATTATTCAGTTCGCACTTAAGGGGAAAAAGTGTGAAGTTCATACATATTTAAATTCTTTACTTATAAAATAAAATAATTAATTTTAATGTTTTCAAGTATTTTCTAAAATTGTCATTCACATTTATATTTTCCATGTGTGATGTCACATTCTGAGTGACGGCGGGGGGGGGGGGGGGGGGGGGGGGGGGGGGGGGGGGGGGGGGGGGGGGGGGGGGGGGGGGGG
>JAUMHM010087996.1:0-10081 GCA_032362435.1 Melikaiella ostensackeni | reverse complement strand
ACGCAGCGTTCAGTGGTGGTTCGCGATTTTTTTTCCAGCAAACACCAATCATTGGTGTTTGGGTTTCTCCGTGCAAGGAAGTTAAACATGTTAAAATTGGTGCCGAACGGAGTGTCAAGAGATTTTAGCATATTTGAAAATTAATTTTGAACAAGGTTTCAAGGAATTTTTACATGTTTCAAATTGTTTTGCGAAGAGGATTCAAGAGATTCTTGCAGTATTCAAAACTGATTTGGATCACTATTTCAGTGGATTTAGGAACGTTAAAAATTAGTTTGGAACTGGGTTTTAAGACATTTTCACAATTTTGAAACTGATTTGGAACAGGATTTCAAGGAATTTAGGGATGTTTAAAATTAGTTTGGAACTGGTTTTTAAAAGATTTTTACAATCAAAACTGATCTGATCTGAACTGATCAAAACGTATTAGAGCGAGTTGTAATTTTATGACTTTTAATTATTTAATGAGTTGCTATTTGCTAGTGCTTATGAGGTTGCCTCATTTTTCTTTTCTCTTTTTCTATTTTAGTTATTTTTAAGTTGAATAGAGACATTTAAAAGTATGCTGTCCAAGTTTTATCGTTGAATTCTTGCTTTTCTTTAATTACCAAGAATTTCGTAGTTATTATTGTTATAATGTTAGTTATCTCGCTTTTCCGGACGAATCGTAAAATTTCGAATTTTCAAAATTTGTGATTAAAATTAGAAATTAGGCAATATGAAACCCATCACAAATGGTAATTGGAAACATTAAAAATTATAACCAATGACCTCATCCAATATCTTTAAAGTTTAACATTTTCATGCGACTTTTTTCGAAATTTTTTAGGAATATCCCCAGATTTTGGGGGACTAAGATAATCTTGAAAAATTAGTCATTCTCAGAATTTTGGAAAAATCGTTAGCGTTAAGGCTCATGCTTAATTCACATAATATGACTATTTTTCATCAATTTTTATGGGTTTTTAATTCAAGATTATCCAGAAGAAAAGCTCATTTTTATTGTCTTTGTGAAACTAAACCAAAATTTAGAATGTCTGTAAATTATCCTAAATTGCTTTGAGCCTCTAAAAACTTCCTCACACTCAAAAAGTACCTAAAATAATCGAGAAGACTATCGATCTATTTTTAATTTGACACAGGTTCTAAGGGACCCGAAATGAAACTTTTTCCATTGAGAATTTTGAAACGATTTAATAGCCACGAAAATAATTTTTTTAAGGTAAAAAAATAAATCCAACGTTCGACATACTTTCAACTTTGAAAAATGTACAATTCAGAAAATCTAAAAGAACGTGTCTATTTCAAAAATGTTTTTAAGAGGTGTGACTTAGAGGGTTACAAGGATTCAAATTGGACATTGTAAGAAGGTTAATCGGTTAAAATTTCTAAGTCAAAAGGGATAAGATTTTTTTGACACTAAATTTTGATGTTTTATTAGTTCAGGCTCAAAAAACTGCATTTTTGTTAAAAATTTGATTAAATTTTTTTTCAGTTAATTTTTAAAATCTTAGATATTCGACGAGAGCCCTGCTTGTTGCCCTCATGCCTCATTTTACAAAAATCAAACGATTTTGTTGTAATTAATTGTCTTTTGTGTAATTTCAACAAATTGTGATGCGCGTACATATTAACAATTCAGATATATATTCATGCAAATAAGCTTGACAATGATGAGCAGGCAATTGTTAAAGGTATTTTCGAAAGTTATAAATTTACCATCGGGGTAACTGCAAGGGGCCCACGAGGGCAACCTCGAGGGAAGCCCATGTTGGATCCGTATGAATAAGCATGTCGTTTTCATAACGGCCCCATATGGGATTCCACTCCATTTTTCTACATGGGAGATAATTATTTTATTTTATTTTTTGATAAAAAAAACCTGAAGGAATAAAATTAGTGTAAGATAAATCTGACATGTGTTGGCCCACTGGCTCCGACCCAATACCTTTATTGTGGATCGTACCTTCTTGTAAGTGCCTTGGTTCTCTTTTTCTTTTTGACTAGACGGTCTTTACCTTTCACTCTAGCATCGTAAATAGCCGAGATGATTTCCTGGTCAAAAAATAAGACACCCAGGATGTGAATGACGTCAAAAAAATTGGCGTACAAACCGATTTTCTTTCTCTATTCGCCGAAAAATTCTGCCCTACACGTAGAGCTAAATTGTTCTGAGCCAATTTTTTATTTTTGTAAAAACAAATTCCGTTAATTAGCTCTATTTTCTTTGAAAAGGGCGCTCTAATAAAATTAAACCATTTTATTTGATTTTGAAAAGTAATAGAAATGTTCTTTTTAGAGATATTTCATGTCGATGAGAGATGGGCTCACTATATATGACACTGACGTAAAATACTATGAATATACAAATAAACCAGGCGAATACTGAAGAAATGATTCAAGAGCACTTCTTTGAGTTTGTGATAAAAGACATTTAGAAAATTTAAATTCATAAAAAAATGAAGGGAGGACCGCAGGCCCTTTAACAGCACCTAAGCGTAAAAAATCGTGTTTTCTCATAGTTTTCTATATACGAAAAACTTACGGAGAAATCGTCACAGAAGAATGATTATAAACCAATGAGATTTTCTTATGAAATATTTTTCAAAAATAGCAGATAACAAAAATTGTGAAATTTTTTTGATTAAAAAAAGTTTAGGGGTGACCGCAGGCCCTAAAGCAACCTTAAGTGCAGGGACGGCGGAGCAGATCTTGCCTGTCTCTTTCGTTCATTAAGAAGTGTGAATGTAGACAAATGAGAGTGAGCGAGACACTCATATGTGGAAAACCGTCATTTGTCAAAAACGTCAAAAACGAGGACTTGAAAAAACCTGGATAGGAGGGATTTCATTCCTCTCCGGGAGGTCTTGAATTGCACATAGTTTCTTTATTTTGAAATTCCTTATTTAAAAAATACATACGAAAGTTTGTGTCGTCTAACCTTTGATCGATGCGAAATGTTGACATTTCTAGCAGTATTAGTCTTTTACAAATCAATATGTGTTAATTTTCTGGTCGTTTCTATTTATCACAAAATTTTGTGATTAATAGTCGAATCAACGATCTGAGCTCTGAATCACGAAAATTCGTGATCAATAGCCGATTCGAAGATCTCGGCTATTGATCCCGAAATTTCCATATAAATAGCCGATTCAACAATTCTGATCTATTTATTCCAAAATTTCGGGACGAACAGCTCGGAGTTCTGACCTAGTTATTGATACGAAAAATGCTATTCTCAATTAAAAAAACGTATTTTGAGGAATTCATATTAAAGTTATAAATTATCGTTTTCTGCTCAATTTTTTAATTTCCGTGATAAACGACTATATTTATTTCATCACAAAATTCGTTTGCATATTAACGGATTGGTTATATCTTCTCGAAATGAAATTTTTCTTAACAAGTTAAATAACGCATTGACAGATTATTTACACATTAATTTAATTTGTTTGCGGCTAATATTACTTCATCATAAACTTCGTTTAGACATTAGCTGATCGGATTGATCTTCTAAAATTTAAACCTGCTCCCTAACCTCCTGCATGTGTGGGGTAACATATCGATATTTCTTAAAAGTCGATAGCTTCACTAGCGATAATCGATGTGCAAACATAACCTCTAATGCTCAAACCTGTCCTGATAACTGATAATAACGCGGAGATCGCCAATAACGAACAACACATCAATCTAAGTTTTTAGACATATATTGGTTACAGTCATCATTATTTTCTTTTCATAAAATTGACTGTAAAAGCCGCGATGAAAAGCTGGGCGAATATCCATTTCAGTTTGGTTTCTCTAGTCATCCTAAAAAGCTGGATGAATTGTTCGAAAGACGGTAATTTACGTCAGGAACGTCGAAAACTTAGCTGTAAGTTACCGGTAAGTTCTCGAGCGATTTCTGGAAACTTACCGGTTCATTTTCTTCGGAATTTTTTTTGTTAATTACCGAAAATATACGTGTTGCGTTCAACATTCTTTAAAAAAAAAACAAGTTGGCGAATGCATGGTTGAATTCTAAAGAATAATAAAGATTTATCAATATTAATTTTATTTTAATTAATCGTGGAAGGCTCTGGAGGCCATCGTGAAAGGTTCTAGAGGCCCTCACAGAAGGCTCTGGGGGCCCTCGTGGAAGGCTCTCTTTTTTGAAGATCTCATTCATCAGCCGAGTGGATTGAACTAATACGTTAGATAACAGATGAAAAAAATTATGAAATTTATTTACTTAAAAAAATATAAAGTTTAGGGATGGCCGCAGGCCCTTCAATAATCCCTAAGCGTGAAAAGTCGTGCTTTCCTATAATTTCTTATAATCGCTAAAACACTACAGGTTAATTATTATGGGAAAATTATTATAAGCCTATAAGGATCATCTTATAAAATATTATCTCAAGGGATTACATAAATTCATTTTATAATCTTCGCAGAATTCAAGTGAATGATGAATTTTTTAAAAGAGCCCGTTCATCAACCTAGTGGATTATGGTAACCTAATGCGTCAGCTAACAGAAAAATAGCTCTTTCCCTCGCCCACTCCAAATTGTAATCGTGACAGACTTGATGATAATAAATCTATTAATTTACTAATAGGTGTCCGCAGACTTAATTCATGTCGTCAGTCAATTAGTTCAACGAAAACAAACCAGGTCTGATTTTGATTTATTTATACGAATTTATACGAATTAAATTTATAATATTGTGTTAAACTATAGGGGGCTACGCTCTCTGCACGCGCTGACTTCTAAAAGAGATATAGTATTGCTCATACATTTTTTTTACCTTTTTTTTAAATACATACAAATAATTATAATTTTTGAAAAAGTTGGAAAAGGCCTCCTCTAAAAGTTATTATATTTTTCCTGGAAAGTGAGACATTGGAGACCCTCGTAGAAGGATATAAAGGCCCTTGTAGGAGAATCTGGGGGCCCTCGTAGGAAGACCTGGAGGGCCCCAGCTGGAGGATCTAAGGGCCCTCGTGGGAAGCTCTGGAAGATCTCGTAAGAGACTCTGGGGGCAATCGTGGTCGGCTCTGGGGGCCCTTGCCTGAGGATCTAAGGGCCCTCGTGGGAATCTCTATGGGGTCTCGTGAGAAGCTATGGGGGCCCACGTGGGTGGTTCTGTAGGTCCTCGTGGGAAGCTCTGGGGGCCCTCGTGGGAGGCTCTAGTGGGCCTCGTAAGAGGCTCTAGGAGCCCTTTGCAAGCAAATACACAGTTTTACAATGCCTCAATGAGTAGGCCCAATTTTTTCGTAGAATAAACTGAAAATGTCTTTTCAATGACTTCTTGTTGTCATATTTTATAATTTGACCAAATTCTGTATTTCTTTAAACAATTCTTATAAACAAATGCCCATGTTTGACATTCTTCCATGAATAGGCTCAATTTTTTTACGGAATCGACTGCAAAGTGTCTTGTGATAGACTTCTTGCTGTTATATTTTTCGTATTAACAATAAATGTTAAATATTCGAACAATTTTGATACAAAAACACACATTTCGATCTTTTTTTTCTTGAATGGTCTTATTTCTTTAAGGAATCGACTAAAACTGTCTTACCAATGACTTCTTGTTGTCATATATTTCCATTTAAAAGCAAATGTTAATTACTTAAACAATTCTTATTAAGAAATACCTATTCTTAACTATTTTCCCACGAAAAAGATATCAGCTTTGTTAACAAGTTAAGTAGAATTAGTAGGATGAGAACAATAAGTTATTAGTTTAAGAAGAAAGAAGAATTAATTATTAATATCCTAAATGTGAAGAATAAAAACATTTTGCATTATATTGCATGTAATATAGGAATTTTAAATCACTCTTTTGAATAAAGGTAAACTCAAATTATCTTTTCCAGATACATCAAATTGCAAACGAGGCTGAAAATTAGGTTGCGTTGGCTTTGAAAATAAAAATTAAATTGATTTTATTCCAAATTGAATTTCATATTAGCGAAATCATGCTTCATTATAAAACGATATACAATATTTAAAACAATGCCAGATGAAGCTGTTCATCTGCATTTATTTAAATAATTAAATTTAAGTAATCTCCCTCTAGCTAATATAGAATGAGGCTACTGAAGCACAGTTCTGAATTACATTCTAACAAATTGAGACTTTGAATAAATTGCATTATTTAAACAAAATATAAACTCAGTTGAGCCAGGCAGTAGTGCTTTGATGTATTTTCTGTCATTTTTAAAAATTTTAGCGAGATGTGTACTTTAGACTAAAAATAAGAAGGCGTCCTACAGAACGGTCGGAATGTTTAGTCGATTTCGGAGAAAAATTGAGCCTATTCATGGAAAAAAGGTAAAAATAGGCATCCGTTTATGAGAATTGGTTAAATAAATAAAAAATTTGGTCAACTTACAGAAAATGACGACAAGGACTTACTGAAAAAACATTTTCAGTTTATTCTGCCGTAAAAAATTAGCCTACTCATTCAGAAATTGTTGAACTATGTATTTGTTCACAAAAATTGTTTAAAGAATAACAAGAGAACAACTGTTTTTTACTAATCATAATTGTACATCAATTTCTCTGATATTTAATGCAAAAACTATTCATTTCAACAACTAATCATTGCAAATTACGAAAAAATGACACTTGTTTATTAATTTGTGTATAAAATTATAAACAATTTTTTTTTCTTACCCTAATACATTATAAATTATTTCTTTATAGTTCTTATACTGATTTAAGGCCTGTTTTTTTTGGATTTGAGAATCTTTAGAGAAGTAGCACACTTGGAAAGTTATACAAAAAAAAACTAATTTTATTTGTTAGTAAATAAAAAATGTTGCTTTGAGGAGAATGAAAAATCAGCAGTTACATGTTATACCTGGAAGCATTACGGTCATTAAAAAAAAAATACATCCAAATCCGTTGAAAATTGAACTGTCGAGGGATTTTTGTCCAAAAGAAGTGCTTTTTGGCACACTGTGCGGCGGTTGTGAGATCTTTTTATAATACCATATAGAGAGATATTCTTTTCCTCTTTCTAGAAGCAGAAAGACGCCGATAGTTTTGTATTTTGCATTTAATCGCTCAAAACGTTAAAACGACCAAGAAAACCCAAGAAATGGCAATTGTGAAGAATTCTGTGTACAATTTTCAATGAAAGCTTTAAAATTGAGAAAGGTCAGAAAATAAAGATAGAACGAAATAAAAAGTTGGTTATATATTAAGTATCGACCTCGAATTTATTGTAATTTTCACTCAGAGTAGAAGAAGGAGAAAAACAAAAAAGTAGTTTCGCGAAAACTTGTGTTTACCACAATAAAGAATGAAGTTATGAGTTTATTTTTATTCAGCGGCTATTATGAAATACCATTTCAACAAATTTATTTAACTTCGATTTTCAGCGAGTTTTTTACGCACTACAACTTCAAATTGGAAAAATCTTTTTAGTGTAGCGAACTGAGTATCTCTTCTATAGAATCTATAAATGTCTGTCTGACTAAATCAGTGGTTTATCACTGGCATTATCTATTAGAACCCTTGATTACAAGATGGAGTTACAATTTTACTAGCAATAATTTGTTGTTTAATATATTTCCTAATTCGACAAAATACATGATTCCTAATTGAAATTTGACAATTTTAAGCCTTTAAATAAAAAAAAGTAATTTGGAAGGCATTGAGTTTGAAATGTTCAACTTCATCCAAAATAAAATAATAAATCAATGTGATAATGCTCAATAATGCTCAAATTAATCGAATCACTTCAGCCCAGTGAAAAAAATTGGATTGACTTGATGATTGTTGATGATTTAAGACAAGGTGACCTCCTCCACTCTACACTCAATATCATTCCTCTCTAACCATGACTTCATTAGCATCTAATACCAGTTCTGTTTTAATCCTTCCTCTATTATAAGTACTATATCTATATGCAATCTCTCCAATATTAATGAAAATGAATGTTGTGAGCACCTCTCTACCTATGACTGGAATAGTATTTTCATAGAAGAGGATATTAATAACAAGATGATATGTTTAACCACATTTTTATCCTCTGCATTTGATAAATTCGCGCCTCTCCATACCCATCATGCAAGAAGGAAATCAATTCCCTGGATTACTTCTTACATTAAAAACTTAAAGAAGAAAAGAGATACTGAACGTAGATTGGCCAGAAGAACTAAAAACAGTATCATTCAAGCCGAATTTCGTAAATTGAGAAACTTAGTACGAACTAAAATCAGGGACTCATTCAATCAATACAATCACAATTCTATTAAAAACAGGAAAAAAAGAAAATATGTGGCTTCTCTTGAGACGGCTGGGACTTATTCCTCCTAAACACGCAGATTCTGACAACAATTTCTCTCCTGCAGACCTTTTAACTGCATTTACTTCTAAGCTCACACTTTCGGTAAACACTACCCCCTCCTTCTCCTCTACTCCCTACACCTTCGATGATACTAAATTCTTTTTCTCTGACATCTCACATGAAACATTAATTAAAAACTTCCATAAAGTCAAATCAAATGCTCTAAGTTCAGATGATATTTCTATCAAAATGATTCGTCTTGCCTTACCTGTTATTGGTCCCATTCTCCTGCATATCTGTAACGCCTCCCTTCAGGTGGGGATATTCCCTGATACCTAGAAAGAGGCGATTATTCGCCCTACACCTAAAATATCTAACCCCACCTTTCCCAAAGATTTCCGACCTATTTCTATCCTGCGTGCCCTGTCTAAACCCCTCGAGCGCATTGTTCGTCAGCAACTAACGTCGCACCTAGAAACCAACAATTCAATTGACCCAATACAACCCGGGTTTCGGGCCAGGCATAGCAGTCTTGTGGTATCACTTGAAGTAACTTCTGACATTAAACTGGCAATTGACAGTAGGGAGGTAATGGTTGTTGTCCTGTTTGATTTTTTCAAGGTGTTTAATCAGTTTCAAACGCCTAGACCTAGACCATAATTTACTTTTAACTAAGCTCAAATCGCTTAACCTCTCTAATATGGTAATTAAATGGTTTGTATCGCATCTCAGCAATCGTTCTGAAAGAGTACAGAATAGCAATGGTGAGTGGTCTGCTTGTGGTGAGGTCAAGAGTGGTGTCCCTCAAGGATCCACTGTTGCCCCCACTCTATTCAATATTTATGCCTCTGATCTTGGTAGCGAGCTTCGACATTGCAAGTATCACAAATATGCTGACGATTTTAAGCTATATCTGTCCGACCCTATTGCTACGCTTAAGAACCTACTTCAAAATTTACAGGAGAATATCGATTTGATGGTTCAGTGGGCTTCGACTTGTAGTCTCACTCTTAACCCAGCTAAAACAAAAGCTATTGTCATAGGGTCCTCTTCCTCTCCATCACCCGAAACAATTGCAAATCTACCTCCTCTTCTAATTAACGGACGTATCATCCCTTCTGTGGAACCTGTGAATGATCAGGGCTATTTTCTTAATCGCACACTTTCTTGGAATGAACAAGTTTCGGATATTCCAAGAAAAACCTTTTGAGTTCTCCAACAGCTTAACAGAAATAAAGATTCTCTTCCTACCACCACTCGTATCCTCCTAGTTAAAAGCTTTATCCTACCTTTCTTTGATTACGGCTGCTTGGTATATGATAATATCACTGATAAGCTTAATGCTAAGCTTGAGCGCACGCTTAATGCTTGCATTCGGTTCATGTATAACATCCCTAAAAGTGAACAGATTACTCAGTATAGAGAGAGAGAGCAGGACTTCTCAATGTCGCTAAGAGAAGACAATTTTTTATGGGCATCCTGCTGTATAGCTTATTTACCCCGGAAGCTCCGCAATATCTTTTTAACCTCTTTCATTTTATTGACAAAGATCTACCAACACATTCCAAATTCCGTGAAAGGAAAACTGTACTTAAAATCCAACCTCACCGCACATGTAAAATGCAAAGGTCGTTTATTACTCGTGGTGCTCGCCTTTGGAACAAACTGCCTACAACATTTAGAAATGCACCTTCACAATACCACTTCAGATAACTTTTTTTTGTTACTTACTTAACACCAAATCCGACCCTTGAAATCACTCATTGGTAACACATACGATACGAAGGCGTTTGAGCAT
>JAUMHM010087995.1:0-10081 GCA_032362435.1 Melikaiella ostensackeni | reverse complement strand
ACTGAAATTGCAATATATAATTCTGTACTTGTACTCACTGTGCTGTATGGTAGCAAGACCTAGACGTATCAAGAAAAGAATAGGAGAAAAGTGAAGGTGGTTGGTATGCAATTCCTGTGGAATATGTGGTGTAAAACGATAACGGACAAAGTCAGTAATGAGTGGGCTCTCAAAGAATGTGGTGTAGAAGAAACACTGATTGACAAGAGTGAAAGGATTTTGCTGAGATGGCTTGGTTATATTGAGGGAATTAATGAAGGTCGTTCAACGAAGCGCTTGTATTAAGATAAGGTGAAAGGTGGCTTACCCAGAGGTAGACCGAAGAAGAATGGATAGAATATGTGAATGAGACTCGAGAGCGCAGAGATATGAAGAGTTATAAAAACACAAGATCTTGTACGACAAGGTATATGGACATGAGGGAAGGCAAAGATGTATGCAAGAATATTGGTGTATGGAGGACAATTATTTATTAAAATAGCATTGTCGCCTGAAACGAAATTTTTGAATACTAATGGACTGTCGTGGAGAGCTTTGCTTAGTAGATGCTGTTGGGATAAAGAGGATGGATCTTTTTATGGCTTTATCAGTCAGTTGAGTGCTTATTTGAGAATCATCATGTATCATCGCTCTGCAAAGCTCTTCACATGGAGTGATTTCTAGAGAGATCGATCAGCGACCCGTTTCGGAGTGGTGTTGTGGAAAGAGTGACTCGCTTGAGTGAGTAACATGCTACCTCTAGATAGATCCAAAAACCTATCCCTTCTCCTACCTATCCTTTTCCCACCCCTACTATATACATTCTTGGATTGCCGGTAGTAGAACGAAGTTAGAACCAAAGGAGTTATGCTTGCCGGGAAAAATTGGAGTGGTTAAAAAATATATTGAAACGATGGTCACTTCTCCAAGATCGTTAGGGTGCCCTGGAGCTACCGCCAGGGGCCACAAGATGCGGGACGGTGGTGATGTTGAGTCGCATGATAGATAGGCAAATCTTACCGAGATACACGTAAGGGCTACTCTGCAGCCAGAACATCAGCAATAAGTGGCGGGTAGCGGGTCATCAGCTGCGCCAGCGGGAAATGTTTTGGCTGGGCGCCCCCAACCGACCACGTCCACAGGAATCCCACGGCAGCGCATCGTTTGGTCACTCAAATATGACGAAGCAGTGATGCGCTGCCACTTCATAGCCCAAGGGACAAGAGGCCCGACTTGAATACATTAAGTCCAACAATCTCCTTCTCAAAAGGCATATCAACCGTATAAGACCTGAGGTTGAGGCCACTGAAGCTAATGACCTACAGCAACAGGAGGATATTCTTCAGCCCAGACGTAGGTTAAAGTGGACAAAATACATGAATGAATATGTTCTTCCCACCTACTTTCAAGCCAAGAAAAGTGGTGGACCAATAAGACGAGAAAACCTTCGTCTTTTCTTGGAATTGTGTCCTCACTTAGCAGAAAGGGTAAACGAACAACATGTAGCAGGCCGAAAGTGCTTCATCTTTGTTAGCGGATTACTGTCTGAGGTTGAAATAGAAATCATAACGATGCAAGTATACCATCCACTTGCTTTAAATGGTGTATCTCCTGGAGCTTTAGAAGATGACAAGATTATTAACGGTGCAGGCAGAGACGTCGGGACCAATGGGAATGACATCGTTGTGGAAATCCAGAAGGCAGGAAATCGCCAACTTCCAGAATCACAACGGCGAAATGGAAACCCCATCGCGAACAGCTGCGAGGTCTTTGAATTTCTCAAACGATTAGAAGAGAACTTCGAACATGCTCTACCTGATTTTAGTGATGTAGAACCTGCTTTAAGACAATCACTGCCGACACTTAAAATCTTTAAGGCCTTACTGGCGTTAGTGGGCCACCTGAATACGAACGTGCTGCTGCTTGTACCTGCGTGAAGATGTATCAATCACGCGATCACAGACTCTTGTCTACTGTGCAGCGGTTGCAACAGTAAGGGCCCTAGGGTTGAGAACAAGACCTCAAGGCATCAACATCGCCACACGGAAGGGCAAGCATGCTCTGCCATGAAAACGAAGAATCAAAAACAAGTTTGGCAGATTAAGATGCAAATTGAGCAGGTTGACTCAATATAGACTAGGCAACAAAGCCTAGAGGCTGACCCGTCGCGTGGTGGACATCCTTCGCTTACAAAACGTCGAGTATGGAGCACCCGATTCGACGTTGGACGAATGTGGAAACGTCGAATATGTAGCATCTGATTCGACGTTAAACGAAATAATTGATACTTTCCAGCAGAGACCAGGTGTCCTGACTGTGCGGCTGCGCAGATACAGGAAGTCTAAACCCAGAAAATCGCATGACAACGCTTTTAGAGCGGACGAAAAACGGTTCTGCCGTGAAATTGGTAGAGCCCAACGACAAGATTTGCCGTTCGAAGTTCCAGGAGCGGAAGACATGGCTAATTACTGGGAGGATGTTTGGGGAAAAATAACAAGAGCTATTTGGTAGTACCGTGGCTTGAACTGGAGGGAAAACGCATGTCCAACATTCTGGAAATGGAGGTAACCAACATCATAAACTCTAACGCCACCAGAGTGTTGAGGAGGGCGAAAAACTGGCGAGCATCTTGACCGGATGTGGTGCACAACTTTTGGTATAAATATCTTACGTGTGTGCTTGGGTCCTTAGCTGGATGCAATCTGAACATATTTGACCACCCAGATTTGATGCTCCCCTTCACGACTGAGGGAGTTACATACATGCTTTCAAAGAAGCCAAGACGCCCGTAGTCCATCAGCCTGCAGTTCAATATCATGACATCCAACGCTCTACAAGTGTCTTACAGCAATTATACCCGACAAAGTCTGTGCTCACTGTGAGGCCAATAACATCCTCACAGAAGAAAAGAGAGCCTGCTGTCGTAGTATCGACTATAAATAAGCTTTTTCCTCGATACCTCACGATTACTTGCTTAAGATCCTCAGGACACACAAGCTCTGTCCACGCCTAATTTAATTCTTGAACATTACAACCGGCATTTTTCAGGGAGATTCATCCGGTGCACTGTACTTCTGCTCAGCGTTGAATTTACTTAGTAGGACACTCAACAACACGTCCTATGGGTACAACGTGAAGAAAGGCAGAAGTGGATACGATTTCATTCACCTTTCCTATATGGATGACCTGAAATTGTACGCTGGCTCGAGAGAAAAACCGCAGAAATCACTTGACATCTTATTGCGATTTTCAAATGATATCCATATGGAACTCGGACTGGACAAGTGCAGGAAGATGAGCTTGGAAAGAGGAGTGGTGAACACAGAACTGAGGCTTGATGACCAGGTGCTCATTGCGACCATGAGGAAGAAAGAGTCGTATCAATATCTAGGTATCCTTCAGCAGCTGTGAACCTGTCACTCTGCTGATAAAGATACACTGATGACTGCCTTCATCAAGCGCTTGAATGCCATTTTGGAAGCTGGCCTTAATTTGGCCCATAAGATTGAGGCCATCAAATATTCAAACACCGACCTAGAAAATATAAACAGAATCATCCGCGTGGAAAGTACAAAGCACCCAACGCACAACAAGAGTTCGGCAAGTGAGAGGATGGTCCTACCACGTTGCTCTGGGGGCAGATGCATCCTGGATGTTCGAAAACTGTGTGCATCGCAGATCACACAGTTGACATCCCACTCTACGATAATATCTGTAGAGAAGATACCAACTATACGCCTCTTAATCAATGCAGACAAAAGCCATTACATGGACAGCACCCCAGGACACAAGATCAATGCAACGTGGACAGCGAAGCGTTCAAAATGTGGCTACGAAGAGGCGAACTCCTTCCGGAAACGGAAGGGCTTGTCGACGCCATCGAGGACAAGGGAATCGGCACCAGGAATTATCAAAAGCATATTCTCCGCGTCAATGTGAAAGATCGGTGTCGGCTGTGTGGTGATCCGAATGAATCCATCGAACACATCATCGATGGCTGCAGAAGGTTAGATCGACAAGAGTTTACTCGCAGACACATTGATGTAGCTGAGATTATTCACCAGCAGATTGCCTTGATCCTGGGACTCATTCAGAAGTGGACGCCTTTCTATAGATATGTCCCGGCAGCGGTACGCGAAAGCGAGAATGACCGCCTTTACTGAGACAGAACTATTCTAACGAACCACACTGTTCTTCACAATAGGCCGGACATTGTGGTGCTCGATAAGCGGTCGCAGTACGTCCAACTTATTAACGATTCCGCTTGACAAGAATATCCAAGAAGGCTATACAACCATGATCCAAAAGTATAGCGAACTGAGGCAAGAAATCACGAGAATTTGGAAGCTAGAAAAGGCTACTATACCTGGATGATCTGAGAACTAAGCGGGTACTAGCTGCAGTCCAAAAAGCGGTTTTACTCAATACAGGCCTTTGAACTGCCAAGACGAAGGCGGCTAACCGCTTGTTAGGCTGGAATAGCAGATCATTTCCGAAAAGAAAAAAGGAATTAGATACCATTTTCCATTTTTGAATTTCTGATTCTAGATTTATTTCATTTTAGTAACTATAATTTGATTTTAACTTGTTTTTTTGTTTGTCGGGAATGTAGTATGTTATCCTTTGTATCAGTGTAAGATAATAGAAAAGAATGATTACGTATATAAGATTAACAGTTTCCAGGGAATGATCTTGAATTGATTATACATTTCTCAGTAAATTAACAATTGCAAAATTCCTAATATATTTTATAATATTGTTTAATGTAAATATGATTTTCACTATAAGTCAAAAACATTGTTCATTCATAGGACTAACATTTTAATATAATTGGATTATTCAGAAACTTAATTAGTATATTGCATTCATAACTCTGAACTGCAAAATATCACAAAAGAGAAAATGCTTTAAAAGTGGGTAGTAAATAAATATAATGTTTTTAAAAAATACTTGAATAGAAGAATAAACAACTCAGGTATAATTTGACCCTAGGAACTCGAATAAGAAAAGGAAAAAATAAACATTTTTCTTCACCAAAGATACGTGCCCCTTTCTATCTTTTGTCATTTCACAAAATTACATTGATTCATTATTTCCATAATAAGTTCGAGGAATACATTTCTATTACGACTGTAGAATTTGCATCGTGGTTGATCCCTTATGCAAAAAATCATTAGATCCAATACTTATATAATAACAGAAATTAAGTTTAAATTGGGACAAAAACTAAAAGTTATTGGCTATATTCGCGAAAGCAGTGAATATTAAAATATAGAAAATTGAACATAACTATTTTTCCCTTATGTCTTCTAAACTTTTAATAAAATTATTATTTCAAATTCACAGATGATTCAAGTATTTATATTCCAGCACAAAATTTAGAACACATAACTGTTATCGATGACCAATTTCTACTGAATATTTCTTCAAAAAATCTACATATTTTATACAGTAATAAACTGATTATTCAAAAAAATTATTTTGTGGAAAAACTTTCCACACACGGGGTAATGTGGCACATCGCGAATATGTTTTCAGTTAGGGCAGCATATTTAGAGTAATATGAAACAAGGGGTAATATAACATACAGGGCAATGTGGCACATGGGGTAATGCGGCATATAGAATCTATTTTTTTGGTAAGGGTAGTATATTTCGTACAATATTGTACTATCTTTTCCAAAAACGTATGCAAAATCATATCTATGTTGTTGGTTGAGATACAATAGTATATTTAGTACATCATTACATAATGAAAGACCAAGAGTCAAAAGGACAACTTCCAGACCATCATAATATATATATATATATATATATATATTATATATATGTAATAGTCTGGAAGTTGTCGTTTTGACTCTTAGTCTTTAATTATGTAATGATTACAATCCCAGACATAAATTATCGAAGAATTTTACAACCTTTCTATTTCCTCACTTCCATTAGAATATTATTCGGCTATTTTTTTTATAAACTTATGCAAACTTGGGTCTATGTTTTTGGTTAGGGCAGTATATTTAGTACAATACTGCACTATCTTTTCCAAAAACTTACTCGGTTCCTGAATTACTGACAATTCCTGAGCCTTTTTGAATATAGAGAGAGAAAACTTCAAAATAAAACTTTTGAACAAAAAGTTTGTCCAGGTTTCGATTCACTTCTTGAAAAAATTTCATGAGTTTCCAAAATAAAACTCATAAGATTTTCACATTTTTTGTAAAAGTTGTTACTCTTTATTGTTTTTTTTTATTGACATCTGCATAAATGAGGAACTTTATTCAAATATACATTGCGTTTAAAACATAAGTATCAAAATGGTAACCATTCCTTCAACTGTGTGAAAATTAAGGGACTGGATTAATTATCCGTTTATAAAATAAATTCCATCAGTGTGGGCGGGGGATCTAAGTCGACTGAACGCAAGCAGTCAGGAGCCAATTTCTTCCGTGCAGATTAATTTTAAAACCGTTTCTTTGATTCGAATTTTTAATTGTAAATGAAGGAAGTATCTCTGAAATAATGATATTTCTAAAATGAATCACAGACTGTAACATTACAGCTACGGGAAAAAATTGAAAGAAGCATAATCAAAACTAGAGGTAGTCGGGTGTCAGAGTCCAGTGATTTATAACATAATGGGCGGTTTAAAATTCATGGAAATTTTTTTTGCTAACTGAAAATCATCAAGACACTTTTAAATATTTGTAGAATGAAGTATTCAGTGTTCTATTCATTTCAAATTGACAAGGAGACCTAAAGGTGCTCCTTGAAGGAACGTTAGCGATAAGCTTAGAATAGTATGTGCATAGTAATTTTTTTTTGTAACATGGCAGTCCCGGCTTAGCTAGCTCTCCTACTGCCATTTCTGCAGATTAACTCAGGTTTTCCTAGTTGAAGATTCCTGTTACCAGCATTTACCGACATGCAGAGTATAATAAGTTTTGCGTCCGTGCTGAATTTAGAAGCCTCAACTAGATAGACGAGGATGTTTACACCAAGGTAAAATTTGACGAAATTTCATTCAATTGGCAACGGAATTTCGAAAAACTTGTCATGACAATGAATTTAGAAGTGACAGAAGGCAAAAAAAGTCTTGACATAATCTCTCAACAAATTTGAATCATCTGAAAATCAATCAGAAGAGATAAGGTCATGAAGAAGTGTCCCGAGACTATATGTATATTGTTTGATCTTCGTGACACCGCTTTGACAAATTAGATGCTTAACCTTTCTCGAGATAACAACTCGTTTGTATCAAAGCCATATCGCTTAGCACATGAAATATATCGATGCAGTTTCTTTCACTTTGCACATGATAAATTACGCTCAGCGCGTGAGTCTCGCACGCGTGTGCCCACGACATGATCTTGCCCGCTGTTGGATAAATATAAGTATGAACAAATAAATGATCCTGCACTTAAGTTATTCTCATAAATAATCCGAAAAGGTACTTCTCTCATTGCGTTCTATTCACTCGATTTTGACAAACATTCCGAAATGCTTTCACTTCTTAGTTTTTATTATTAGCCGCACCATAAATATGGTAAATCGACTTTATGAAAATTGATACCCCAAGAAATCATAGAGTCTTTTTTTCATCTTGAAGTTGGATTAAAGTAATTTGCAGAAGAGTGACACTCAGTTGATTAAAGTGATCCAGGTTTGGTATGAAAATTATAATTGATAAGTGAATATTGACATTTGATACATGAGGCAAATGTCAATGTCCACCTTGCAGCACCTTAAAGAACACTAGTGGTCATCCACAAATCGACGTCTCCATTCCATACTGCTTCACGTTGCATTCAGGCGGTGTACAGCTCTCCGTCGCATTCGGTTGATATATATATATATATATATATATATATACTGTATAAACGTAGGTCCTATGCTTATACATGGGACTTTGAGCTACAGGTACAGCGAACTAACGCGAAGTGGCGCTGTACACCGCCTGAAAGCGGCGTGAAGCAGTATGGAATGGAGGCGTCGAAATTACGTAAGGTGTTTTTCCGAAATTTTTAGCCGCACCCCCTTCTACCCACGTAAGATATCGTAAGATTTCTTCTGACCCTCCACCCAAAACGAATCTTATTAAGATTACATAAACTTAGTGTACGAACATACATATAAATTTTGCTAATTAAATAAACGCAGAACCTTAGTGAAATTAGTTATTAAAGAGAAGATTTCCAGTTTTCTAACATAATGTTTTCAAAGTATTAAAAATAAACTCCAATATTCATTTGAACTAATATTCTTTAGTCTCTAACATATCAAAATTCCTATTTGTTTATCGCAGGCTTCACACTTTTTCTCCTATTCCCCTCTACCCACTTCTTCACGTTTTCAACTTGAATGCGAACTGAGTTAACTATTTTTCATTGAAGGTTAATTTTTTTTGCTGAAAAATTCATCTCTTTTAGTAGAAATTGCATACATTTTGGTTAAAAATTAATTAAAAAAATTAATTTGTTTTAGTTGAGTGTTCAACTACTTTGTTAAAAATTCGTCTTTCTTGGTTGAATTCAACTGTTTTCGATTCAAAATGCAAATCGTTTTTAGTTGAAATATCAACTGTTACATTTTTCGTTGAGAATTGACCTTTTTTCTCATCACTTTAGTTGAAAGTTCATTTCTTCGGTTGAAAATTCAAACTATTCTGTTAAAGATTCGTCCTTTTTGGTATGAATATAATCTTATTGGTTGAAAGGACATTCCTTTCGTGGACAGTTTAAATATGTTGTTGGAAAATCTTTTGTTTTTGATGAAAGATTATCCATTTTACTAGAAAGTTTCACTATTTAATTGAAAATTCATATAATTTATCATAAATGCCTCTTTTTTGGTAGAAATATAATTTTATTGGTTGAAAATTTAATTGTTTGGTTGAATATTAATGTATTTTGTGTAAAATTCGTCTTTTTTGGTAGAAAACTGATTCTTTGGTTAAAAATTCAACTGTTTGATTGTAAATTAATCTGTTTCAGTTATGGATTCATCCATTTTTTCGAATTGGTATTTTTTGGTTGAATCTAACTGCTTTAGATTTGAAATTAAAATCTTCTTTGATTGAAATGTCGGCTATACGTTTCTTTTGGTTGGATTCAACTTTTTATAATTCAAGATTAAAATTTTTTTGTTGATTTATGAGGTATTACATTTTTCGTTGAGAATTCATATCCTTCGAATAAAAATTCAAGTACTTGGTTGAAAGTGGAACTATATTGTTATGAATCCATTCAATTTTTTGAAGATTCATCATTTTAGTGAAAAATTCATTTTCTTGGTTGAAAATTTGATTATTTGGTTTAAGAATTAATTATTTTGTTGAAAATTCATCTTTCTTGGCTAAATTCAATTGTTTTAGATACAAAATTAAAATATTTATTTGTTGAAAAATCGACTTTAATGTTCTTCGTTAAAAAATCATCTTTTGCGGTTGATAACTTAATTATTTGATTTGAAATTCAATTATTTTTCTTAAAATTCATCCTTTTTGATTAGAAATTAATAAGTTTCAGTTGGATACAACTATTTTGTTTAAAACCCGTCCTTCTTGAATAAATTCAATCAATTTAGATATAAAATTAAAATCTTTCTTGGTTCAAATATGCACTATTACATTTTTCGTGGAGAATTGATCTTTTTGGTTGAAAATTAAACCACTTGGCTGAAAGTAGAACTATTTTGTTGAAAAATAATTTTTTTGGTTGAAGATTCATCATTTAATTTGAAAATTCATCTTTTTAGTTGAAAATTCCACCATTTTGTAGAAAGCTAGTTTCTTATTATCGTTGAAAATTCAACAATTTTATAGAAAATTCTTTTTTTTTTTGGCTAAAAATTAATTTTTTCAGCTGAAAATCTCACTGTTTCATCTTTAATTGAAAATTAATCTTTTTCAGTTGAAAATTCAATTATATGGCTTTAGGGGGGTTATCACCTTGTTGGGTCAAAAAAATCGATTTTGGGTTTTTTGCATTATCGGGTAGATATATGTTTCAAGAATAAGTAGAAAAAAAATTTTTAGAGAAAGTCACGTATTTCCAAAGTTACAGGCCGTTTTGTAGAGCCGTATCAAACGCGCTCGGCCGCCGCGC
>JAUMHM010087994.1:0-10081 GCA_032362435.1 Melikaiella ostensackeni | reverse complement strand
AGAAGTGAACTGCAATGTTCACGAAACGTCGGTAAGATTCGTAGTTTTGCACACGATTGAAATCCGAAACATCTCCTCTTCACTATAACGAATCATCGTGAAAGCATTAAATCTATTATATTTGATATCTAGTAAAAATTTTGATTAGAATTCCTTAAATGATCAAAAAAATAGTTTTCTCTATTTCTTGGAATTTTTAAAAGTATTGAATTGCATATAACGTTTTTAATTTTCGTCCAATTTAAAAAGGTAACCAAACAGACAGACATACATGCATACTTATAGTACATGCAGACATACAGACAGGCAGATGCCGGCAAAATTTTATTATTTTCAGAATCTGCGAGTGCCGAAACGTAAAGATCCGTTAAAAACTAGTGATTGAAAATTTGGACGAATCCATTAGACCCCCATGAATGAGAATGAAAAAAACATTTTTCAATGTTCTTGGGCTCACTTTATAGGTAAATTTCTATAGAATCGAAAATAAATAGAAAAAATAGAATAGAAAGAGTAGAAGATTCTTGATCACTTATTTCATATATTTTAAAAACTCGGTTTCTCAACAGGAAAAAATGCTTAAATTTTTCCATATTAATTGTTCCATCTTTAACTGATTTTGTCACAATGTAAAGGAAAATTTATGCAATTATCATGATAAGTTATTGCGATTCTATACAGAAATTTACATTTACAATTAGCACAAGAACGTTGAAAAATGTTGATTAGGGATCGTTCATATATCACGTAACGCATTTATCTTTTGTTTAAATAAAGACGAGAATAAAATTGCCGTGAAATTAAGAAAGACACAACTATATAAACAAAAGAGAAACGTGTTACGTAATATATGAACGACCCCTTATTTCATATGTTACGTAAAATTTGAAAAAACGATACAATTTGGAGTATTTCAGCAATAGGTTTTTTTTTAAATTGACAAAATGACTTCATCCTTGGCTTATTTCATGCAGCATTTAGATAGGATTCAATTTATTTAGGGGCTGTTCAAAAAATACGAAATGCTTGTTTCTGACCATTTTGACCCCTCTCCCCTATATGTAGCGCTTTTTCTATAGTACGTGTATGTAACATTAACATTGGTATGGTGAATTAACATGTGTATTAACATTAACATCAACATTGCAAAATGAACAAATTTCAAATGCTAAAAAATGAATGTCCGCGTCCTAAGTGACGGTACTTCATATGTATGTTTTTCTGTAAAAATAGATTAAAAAGACGCTAAAGACGCGTATTTGATCTTTTTGCTTCCTCATACAAGGAAATTTTTTAATCGTAACTATTTCAAATATTTTTAAAATGATTTAATTGAACGTTTATTAGTTGATAGATGTCTAATACAGCGTTCTAAGCAATTGTCCGAATGTGTGTGCGTGTGTCGCCCTTTTTTGTTACCACGATAACTTGAAGATGGTTGCAGAAAAATTGATGAAATTTGGAGGGCTTATTTTCACCACTAATATCTCAAAACTGATACGAAGATTTCTAAAAATTTTCATTACATTTTTTAATACTTTATAATATTTAAAAAATGGGGTTTTTATAGTAAAACATTGTTCATTAACATAATTCAAAGCAGATGTAAAAATATAAAAGACTCCTTATTTCAAGACCAATCGATTGACCTATACTGCCCTTCAACGGAAAAACATAAGTGAGCGACATTTTTTCGAAAAATGAGTTTTTGGTATCAGTGGATTCGTGAGAGTAAGCTGCGCCCGACTGTTATAATTAAAATTATAATTTGAAATTATTTAAAATAGAAAATAAATGTTTGAAACTACGAAAAATGAGCAAATTGAACGAATACAAGGAAAAAGTATCTGCAAAGTACTTTGCCTTTCCTAAAATTTATAAGAGAAGTTGAATACGTTACGAAATATAAGGGAATAATATATATGCAGACCACTTTGCGGATTTTTTGTCTGGCAAAAGTGACCGAGCGCGCTTCTTGTTACAAAATCAAAACTACGCATGCGCTTAACATAAAGCCTCAAGTTGTAAATATGTCGAGTCGATCAAAGATGTCCAAGCGAAGAAATCCGCAAACGACTGAATCACCGGTGGTGACCGCCTCCCCCCACCATGCCGGGCATATGGTTTCGGGATTTCTTCTGTTGTATCGAAGGCCGACGCTCAATTACTTTACAGCGAGACATTCCGCAAGCGACTTTGCGTATTTTTTAGCTGGGACTTGAACTCATAAAAAAACATTAATACAAAACAATACATTTTGTTGACGAGTATGGAAGTTATATTCATTTATAATATTTAAAAGTCGGTATTCGAAAATTTTTCGATATCTTTCATCGTTTCGGAGATATCTCAGGGAACAGGCGGATATTAACCAGAGTTCACGATCGGCGCAGTACTTCGCCAACTGTAATGGAGGAGAAATACCAGGTCTACCTGTTAGTACTCCGCCAACCGTCGGTATAGTACTGGTTTACAACTGGCCCAGTACTGACTGTCACTTCTGGCGGAATACCGACGCAGGATTTCGGCCAACGGTTGGAGAAAACTGGTTTACTACTGGCGAAGTACAGATACGCATCACTGATGAAATACTGGCATAAGTGTCCAGCCAACAGTTGGCATAGTAGTTCACTACTTGCGCAGGAATCATACGAAGTGCTGGTGAAATACCGACATTAGTGTTTAGCCAACAGTTAGCATTATACTGGTTTACTACTGCCGCAAGGTGGTGGATAGGGCAATGCTCACTGGAAACAGAGGGCAAGACGGAATAAATACATCCCGTGGACCGAACACACAATCGGTGACGGTCGCGGCCTACTGGAAGTGCTCCGAACCTTGCCTGGTTTCTCAACTGACTTGGGGCTGGGGCCGCTGTGAGCTAGCTTTGCCGAGGTATGATCCGCTACCGGTCAGTAGGAGCCAGCCCCTTCGGGCCTTGAACGGGAGGTGCGTGGTAGCTTCAGAGGTCGGCATCTGCTGTGCTCTGATCGAGTCCGGTCTGTCGGTGTTTTCCGGGACCGGTTGAATGAAGACTGGCTTAGAAATAAGCACTTGCCGATCAGAAATGGTCTGAATGAAGCGCTGAAGGTGCTAGAAAATGTGAAGAGTCGCAAAGAGTCAAAGAGATCGTTTGAGATGTTTTACGACTACTTTCTAATAGACACAATC
This sequence comes from Melikaiella ostensackeni, assembly GCA_032362435.1. Classification (NCBI taxonomy): domain Eukaryota; kingdom Metazoa; phylum Arthropoda; class Insecta; order Hymenoptera; family Cynipidae; genus Melikaiella; species Melikaiella ostensackeni. The sequence goes on along the minus strand of JAUMHM010087994.1, from coordinate 6,910 downwards.
ACACGTAAAGCTAGGGAGAGCAAGCGGTCTACAAGACCAAAGAAGCTAGTCAATAGTGCACCGCAGATGGATCCTCAAACTGAACTGGTATTCACCTTCGAAAGGATGACACCAGGATGAGGACCGGAGAGTTAACGATAAATTCTCAGGAAACCTCTGGGACAGAGCCAGCTTCTCCAGACTTCTCCAGAGCCAGGGCTCTGGAGCAGTCGAAGCGCAAGGTGGTTGTTCCGAAAAGGAGGACCGAAGTAATGAAAAAAGAGAAGAAGAAGAAGGAAGAGACATCCAGAAGGAAGGTGCCATCAAAGGAACTTTCACCAGAGAATGGGTCTAGAGGTCAGAGAATGAGAAGAAGAAGGACTCACTGAGAGGGAATAGCTATTAGGCCAGGCCCCATGAAGACAAACGCGGATGTCCTTAAAGACATCGGAAATAAGGTGAAGTCCGATGAGGACGAAGTCACCGTCAAAGCCATCAGGCAGACCAAGCGGGGCGATGTCCTAATTGAGTTAAAGGCCAAGCCGGAGGACCAAGAGAAGTTCGGTGAAGCCCTAACATGGGCTTTTGGAGACGATAAAGGTGCCCGACATCTTGTCCCAAGAACTCAAGTGCTAAGATATGATCTCGTGGAGACGACTGGAGTCGTAGAGGTTAAGGAAGTCATAAGTGGGTTCCTGGGAGAGGTGTTTGGCGCCCCCTCCAGGATAAACCTCACTAGGAAGAGTAACAGAAGATGCCGAGATACGGCGTAGTTGCCTATAATCCTTGGTCCTGAAGTTATGCGAAAACGTTTCCATAGCCTTGGGTTGACAGGAAGAGGAAGTAGTTTTAGTGGGGTTTGCCGTTTTTTAGTCCGAGTCCCACACTGAATGCGTCAATGCATTTCCACCTTTTCATACTAAAAAAAATATTGAAAAATTATTTCAAAAAAAGTGGTCAAAGCCCGACCTTAGCGTTCAGCCAACAGTTGGAATTATGCTGCTTTCCTTCTGACACAGAAAAGATACGCAATACTGATCAAATACCCACACTACTGGCTACTACTCACTACTAGCGCAGGAATGGTACGCATGACTGATCAAAATCCGACATTAGTGTTCAGCCGACGGTTGGCATTATGCTTGTTTATTACTGGAGCAGGAATGATACCCATTACTGGTCAAATATCGACATAAGAGTTCAGCTGACGGTTGGCATTTTACTGGCCTGCTACTAGCGTCCTCAAGACGTGGATAGAATTACCCTGTACCTAGGGCTTCTACTGAATACGGTTATACAACTAAATAAGAAGTCGTGAACAATGGTCCAAGGATGTTCCCTAAAGAAAGACCCCCAAGCCAAGGCATGAACAACCGTGAGGAAGGCTGCGTTGCACCAGGTATGGTGTTTCGAACGGTGCCTCTATGATATCAGGTCGCTTTCTAGAGGATTGAGAGCTTACCCCCGCATGCGGGGCTCTGCGGGGGCGACCGTATATTTCCCTAGCTATTTGTGAAATAAGATATGGAGAATAAACAACTAAATAAAGGCATGTGTGGAGAAATTTTTGATGGAGGGATAGAAATCATGGAAGAGCCGGTCGAGAGGAACAAGTCGCAAATACGAGTCACTAAGGAAATATCCCACATGGCATATTACGATACGAGGAGGCGAGTACAGGAGCTGGAGGAGATCATATTCAGAATGCAACAATTTTGCAAAATGAAAAAGAATATGTTCCTTCCAATCAGGGATGGGCTAAATGAAGCGCAAGTTGTGAGAAGGGAATGAAGGACACGGCCAACAAGGTGGATCAGGGGGTAGAATAAGCCGAGGCAACTCCCGCAACGCTCATCCGCAAAAGGGCGAGTGAGCCTACCGTAAGCCTCACGGAGGTTACCGCGTCCAAACCCATGCAAAAGAAACTCAGAACCCGGGACGATGTAGCTGGACCCGTAGCCGCGAAGAGTGGTGTAAGGGAGGAGAAGTCTGCCATCACACTGAAAAAGAAAAAGGAGATCAGGAGGCGAGCGTGGCCGAAGCGGTTCTTGTAAAACCGGCAGGAAAAAACTGACCTCTTCCATCAGGATGGATGTCGAAAACGAGGGGAACGTGCGCGAGCTCATTCCCCGCATCGAGGTGGAGATCCTCGACAAAACAACGGAAAAGCTGGAAGTGAGCGAAGCCCTGAAGAAACTCTTTGGGGAGACCAAGACTAAGAAGTCATATATCAAAGTCATCATGGTAAAAGTCATCATGATGAAAAAAGCTTTCAGGGAAAGCCTGAAGGCTTATGTGGAGATGAACGAGGGATCGCCACGAGGTGACTCTGGTCAGGACACCTGAAGATTGAGTGGGTGACCTGCAGTGTAAGAAAGAAGGTGCGGGCCACTAGGTGTTATAGCTGTCGGGGCTACGGACACCTGGCAGCCTAGTGCGAGGATCCCGGTGGGACCAGAAACTGCTTGAAGTGCAATAAAGAGGGTTATAGAGAAGCGGAATGAAACAGCACGCCACAGTGCTACCTCTGTGCCGCTAAAGAAGATAAGCCCCGGACCGATCATCTCCCGAGAAGGAGGACGCAATAATAAAGACAACAGCGAGGGCCATGAGCGCCTTTAGTGAGACCAAGAAAATCATATTCTTAGAGATAAAGAGCGGTCTGGAAAAGTTGCAAATTGTAATTGGCAGGATGAGCAGCAGCAAAAAAGCCTTATCAAGTTCGAGGGCTCAGTTGGAAGCAGGGAACCCTCATCCCAGATTTAAATCTTGTCGTCGACGCCGATGACGCCTGATACCTGGAAGTGGTTGGCTAAGACGTCGAGCCCTGAGGATGGTAAAACCCTGAGGCCTTAAAAAAGCTCCAAAATAATAAAAACGGAAGCTTCTCAACGGTACAAAGGCGTTGGCAGAGACAGGCTTGCTCAGAATCTGATGGAAGGGCCCCTGTAAAAGCTCATCCACCTTGCTGAGGGAAAGAAGTATTCTGATGTGCTCAAAACCATCAGATTGAGCGTGAAGCCTGACGAGTTTGGAGTGGATGTGACGGCTATTTATGAAATGAGAGCAGGCTATGCACTCGTGGAACTGGTGGCAACGATGAAAAATAAAACTGAGTTCGGAAACAAACTCAGTGAGTAGCCTACATCGAGATCGACGAGACTGCAAGTTTGAAGGGGTGAGATCCATAATAGGTCGAAGGGAAAGCTGCTTTCGTTGTGATGGCTACGGCCACATGGCAGCTGATTGCAAGGAAATAGAGTGGCTCTGAAGTAATGCCTTCATGGCATTGGGTTCCACACTTCATGCGTAAATGTATTCCCATCTCCTTTACAAAAAAACAAAAGTGGTCAAATCCCGACATTAGTGTTCAGCCAAAGGTTGGCATTATGACGATTTACTACTAGAGCTGGTGCAGAAATGGTACGCATTATTGTTCAAAACCCAACATAAGAGTTCAGCCAACGGTTGGCATTATGCTGGTTTACTACTAGCGCACAAATGATACTCATAACTGATCAAATATCGACATAAGTATTCAGTCATCGGTTGACATACTAGTTCACTACTGGCATAGGAATGGTACATATTACTGGTGAAAGTCCGATGTAAGAGTGCATCCAATGTTTGGCATTATGCTGTCTTACTGCTAGCGCACAAATGATACGCATTACTGATCAAATATTGACAAAAGTATTCAGCCAACGGTTGGCATACTGTTTTACTACTGACGTAGGAATGATACGCATCACTGGTGAAATATCATCATAAGTGTTCAGTCAACGGTTAGCATTATACTGGCTTACTACTGGCGCAGGAATGATACGCATTACTGGACAAATACCGACATAAGTGTTCAGCCAACGGTTGGCATACTAGTTCACTACTGGCGCCGAAATGATACGCATTACTGATCAAATACTGATATGAATATTCAGCCAACGGTTGGCATTATACTGGTTTATTACTGGTGCAGGAATGGTACGCATTACTGGTCAAATACCGACATAAGTATTCAACCAACGGTTGGCTTTATACTGGTTTACTACCGGCGCAGGAATAATACTGGTTTACTACTGGCGCAGAAATAATACTCATTTCTGGTAAAATACCGACATAAGTGTTCAGCCAACGGATAGCTTTATACTGGTTTACTACTGGCGCAGGAATGATACGCATTACTGGTCAAATGCCGACATAAGTGCTCAGCCAACGGTTGGCATACTAGTTCACTACTGGCTCAGAAATGACACGAATTACTGGTCAAAACCTGACATTGAAGTTCAGCCAACGGTTGACATTTTGATAGTTTACTACTGGCGCTGGCGCCGGAATGATGCGCGTTGCTGATTAAATACCGATATAAATTTTCAGCCAACGGTTGGAATTATACTGGTTTACTACTGGTGCAGGAATGCTACTCATTACTGGTGAAATACCGACATAAATACCGGCCAGTCTACGGTTGTCGTATTAGTTCACTACTAGTTATACAGAAAGAGAACTGAGAGTACATCCTCTTTTTAAGAACTCTAAAATTTTGTCATTTTTGGCTTATCTCTAGTAGTTTTCGAGATATTTAAATTTGTTGGCAAATTAAATTTTGAGAATATTTGAAGATTCTCATTCTGCATGAATAAGGGATTTTAAAAGATCTGTTTTTGAAAATCGTTAAAAATGGTCTCAATTTTGAAGTATTGGCAAGATTTGTGGGCATATGTTGATATTTTTCAAAAACCAATTTTTGAATATGCTACAAAATTATTCATAATAGTTCACTTATACTGGTAAATAATTCACAAAATCAAAATGATGGAGCACTCATGTGCGAGCGAAATTTGTTTGTTATACATGTAAGCATTGTAACATACACCTACCGATTAAATATAAGTAAATCAACAATATATCAAAAATTCAACGGTGTACTCAATTAGCAATTATTCATTAACGATATCTTTTATAATTTATTCTAGACAGTACTGTCCCAGTACTCATTTAGTACTGTAAGATAGAACAGAACTTAGTTATCATTAGGGGTTTCACGAGTACCCCGTCCGTACTAAATACTGGCCAGGTCTGGTTCAGTACTGAAAGTCAGTAGAGACCTTGGTTATCATTAAGTGTTTCGCCAGTATTCCGCCTGTACTGACTTGTAATTCTGGACCAGTACTGCAAGCCCGTTATTCAGCCGATTCATTATTAGTGCTTTAGCCAGGACTAGGCAAGTAATAAGTATAAGTACTAGCCCAGTATTGGCCAAAGACAGCCAGCCAGTACAGAACATTGTTAACATTCGGTTTTTACCAGTACAGCGCTAGTCCCGAAAATCGCACGGCGGTACTGGCGCAGCAACGCGCCGGTGGTAAATTTTCGTTAAAAATGGGAAAATATTTATTGTTTAAGTGATATGGTATTTATAATTATAACTATATTGTAAGCCATTGTTCATTCTCACAACACTCAATTTTTGTCAACAGAATCAAATTTTTTTTTAAACAAACGAAAATTTGTTGAGACAAAAAAATTGGTTATAGAAATACAAACATCAACATGTTTTTAAATTTTTATTTGAAAAAAAAACAGTTTTCTCAGTGCATTATATCTGAAGAAATTAGGAATTCATGCAAAATTTTGAAAAGACTGATCCCAGAGCGACAACTCAAAGCCCCAATCTAGCCCAAAAACCAAAGTGACTGGATTTTTTGGGATCCTTAAAAAGGTACGGAAGCAAATCTTCCAGGCTGGGTCAGCTTTCTGGTCGATTGTATAAGGATATTAAAAATTCTACTTAAAATTAGTCTTATCTGAGTGAATGTTGACTCAGCATCGAATATAACATAGAGGATCAGAATTATCCAAGGCTTGATCTAGTTGACATTAATTTCGAGATCTTGGTATCATTTTGATCTGAAGTATAAAATACATGATTTATCACAAAAGTGATCTTTTCTTTGGTCTGCGTAAAATACGATGTTCGCAGACATCGATTATTATCTCGAGTTAAAGTATATTTTGATACATATATGCTATGCAGTACCAGAGTGCGTTGAAGATGTAAACTCCTGGAAAAGAAACTTTCCGGTTTCTGTCAGTTTCAGCCTTGAAAAGCGCCGAGACCACATGTATACGTACACTATCACAGTGGTTTCTTGGCGTCGAAATGAAGGGCAAATCATATTTTCCTATTGAAGATCTATCCAGTCGATAACGTCGCGTCGCCTAGCGCGAAAGTGAAGATCATTCATACCGCCTCATGCAGATTCGAACAAGACATTGTTAAAACATAAAACGATATTAAAAGACTAGAATAAATGAGATAAATAAGAAAGTTTTGTATATTTTATATAAAAATGTATCAACGTTGAAAATAATTGAAATTATTTTCTGAGAAATAGTAAATTAGTAAAAAATATCACTGACTCAAATTTTAAATATATAATTAAAAAATTGGTCAAACAATTACCGCAGGGTCCCCCTGGGAGCGACTGCTACCCATGAAAATGACACCGGCTCCCAGTAGAACCGCGGTAAATCACACACATGGCCACGCCTCACAACTGTGAGATGGGTGGTCACATGGTACGGTGGAATCACGATGAAGGTCCGGCGAAACCCCCGTAAGTCCTAAGGACACGGAGCGACACAAGAATGACAGCTCTTTGCTTCCATCTCGCAAGTGCTTTGACATTTTTCTGGGACGCGGGTATGGCTTCGAGGCTACGAACTAGTGATGGTTTCGCACCTCCGAGAGCCCCGATGACAAGGACAATCATTTTAGTCGAATATTCTTTGTACAATTCTTCGCAGCTCCTGTATAAGGTCTCGATACCCCTCTCCCTTTTCCTTCTTCTTGACTGTGATGTTGGCGTCGGCTAGAGCTGAGAATTCGATAACAAACATCGTTTGTTTCTCTTTGTCAAGGAGTACGATG
>JAUMHM010087993.1:0-10081 GCA_032362435.1 Melikaiella ostensackeni | reverse complement strand
GGCATGGTTGACGGCGGCAAAGTTGACTTGAACGCCCGAATCTACAGTGGAGGTGTCACGCTTGTCGTTTGGTTTAATTATATGAATCGTCGAATGATGCCTCTTCCCATATTTATTGCAACGCTTAGTAGATTTACACATTGAAGCAATATGTTGCCCAAGGCAGTTAAAGCAAAGATTTTCATTTTTTATCAATTCTAGCCGACTTTGAACTGTTTTATTAGCATAATCTAGACATTTCGCAGCATAGTGATCTAAAGAGCAGATTGAACATTTGCTTGACCAAGCTTTGGGAAGACTTGAAGCCTCGTTGGAAGCTTGAGCACTAGAGGCAAAGTGAGCTTTCACTGTATGTTGATGAGACTGAGGCACATGCCTCCGAGATTTCTCTACAGCTTGCAACATTCGTAATCTCGCCATTAAAAACTCATTGAACTGTTCCCATCTCTGAGGATACTTTGAGGAACCCAGATAATGTTCCCATGCTTTTATAGAATCAGGATCTAAACGCTGAACCGAAGTAAAAATCAGGATATCATCCCAAATAACAACCGGGCGGCCAAGCGTTTCCAAGGATCAGTAGATTTGGGTAATCGTAGTATACAGATTTTCCATCTCCACTGCCGATTCCCTTGTCATTCTTTTAATCGTCATTAAAGAATGTAGAGCTGAATTGACCAACAAGCGTTTATTCTCATAGAAAGAAACGAGAGAATCCCAAGCCTTTTAGAAATTATCTGTAGTTAAAGCTGTATTTTTTAGGAGATAGAAAGCATTACTCTTTAAGCTTTGTTTAAGATGGTGTCATTTCCATGCTGGGGTTAGATTGGTGTTTGAGAGTCCTAACGAGTGAAAAAGATCTTTAAATGGAAGCCACTCGGAGGAAGAAACATCAAAGGTCGGAAAATTCAAGTTAGGAAGGCAAGGACCATAATTTATGATTGATGGAAGACTAGCGGCTTGTGATCCGACTTGGATTAACGGAAATCGTGTGTCTTTCTGAATTCGTTCCATAAGAGAACTCCTTCTTTCAAGAGCTTCCAAGTATAATTCTCGAGAAGCTTCAAATACATTCTCTTTGAAAAAGGATTCTCTCGTAGACGCTCCTGATCAGATGCACTTATTTGTCTCATTGCGATTTTTATTGCATCGTCATTCAGAGAGAATTTATGCCATACCTCGTTGAGCGCGATCCGACGGGTCTCGATTTGGTGAAAGAAAACGTTCGGTGCACCAACACTCATTAAGTTATTCACCGCACTCGCCATGAACTGCTTGTGATATGATTGCTCATCTATGTGATTCTCAATGTGGCTCACTTGCATTTTGAAAAAAAATCACTCTATACTCGGCACGAAGAACCAAAAAATGTTAAATCACATTAGTCGAAGCTGGTCCTGGTGACCGAAATCAATTCACACACAATCACAAGTTCAGTAACGTTTATTTTCAGGCACAATATCTATTACAATGTGTAAAGATGATCAGCGGTAAAAGAAATTCACAAAGTACCTTGTAAGCTTGCGGGTTTACTCGTGCTTCAAGGGCGTGAATTTCTCATACCTTGTGGTCTCGAATGAGTTTCAACTCACTAAAACTCAGAAGACATTGCAATATACTCAACTCAACTCTTTTTGTAAGATACTCAACTCAACTCTTCTTAGGAAAGTTAGAATGTTTGATTTTACTCTTAAGCTCTTGGAAAACATAGGAAATCGTTGATTTCCTTAAATGCGGAAACAAAGAACTGGATACTTTGTTCTCAATTAGAAAAGCACTCAGAATCGTCAGACGAAGTTTCAGCACAGAAACCGACGAGGAACTGAAACCTAGTGAGGACAAAGTCATTGTTCTCATGTTAAATCGAGCTCTGGAAGGGGCCTTTGCCGAATTTATGATCTCATAAGTCAAAATTTTAACAAAGTTTAGTCTAGAAGCGCTTGAACATAAACAGCCGCAGCTCGGGGCCCGAGCGACGACAGACACAGACATGGTCAACTGAATTGAAGAACGCAAAACAGAGGACGTCGGTTTTAATCTTCTGAAATGCTCTGAATTCCCTCAAAATGTTTTGTAATCCTGGAAATCGGCATCTTATAAAAAATAAAATCACAATGTGATGTTATGAGATTGCTCTTTAGTTTGCTCCAATCAAGACTTGGATTCAATAGAGATCTAATAGAGATGGAAACTTTCTTTTGGGATCCAAACCCCCCCCCCCCTAAAATTTTATGAAAAACAAACTTTCTGCTGTTTCCGCATCGTAGGTATAGTCAAGGAGCATTAAAAACATCACACCTCTACCTATTTGAAGACCATGACATTTTTGTATGAAATCTAAGATACCAGAAAATATAGATCGGAGCGATTGAGTTTATACATGTATAGTCATATTTCCATTGCAAAATTTTTTCGCCACCTAAACGACCTGAAAGTTGTTTATTGCTAGAATAACATATGTAGAAGGTTGACTTTGAAATCATTTTCCTTGACCTACATTATTGTACTCAAATTTTTGTCCGTATAGTGAGAAGCCCATAACATATTTTTTAACATAAATTTCTTGTTAAATTTCAAGGGCACTGAGGTAAAATAAAAGTGTTTTTTTATCAATTCCTCATTGTACGAACACAAATTTAGGTATACTGGAAAACATTTTTACTTTATTTGAACATTCAAAATTCCCTTTATCGTTAATATACATTATTGATAACATATATCACCAGGGCCAGCGCAGCCCATACTCGTATTTTGCATGCATGGAGTTCAGACTTTATAACGGGAGAAGGGGGGGGGGGGAATATTTCTTTAGCTTTTGTTTATATTAAAGAGTAGGTTCTCCTCCTTACATCATTTCTAGACATAAATTCGTTTATCACTTTGCTTATATCTACGTTATCCAAAAAATCTTGGTGAATGTGTAATGTCGCCACATTATTTAGTCGCTTTTGGCCCATAGTTCACCTTAAAGAAGTTTTCAGACGCCTTAAACTCTTAAAGCAGAGAACGAGCATTCATTTGTATAATAGCTACTGGGAATAGTAAACAAAATTTTAATGACCTTTTTGTACTTTGGAAGAGGACTGCTTATTCTAGCGTTATTTTTTAAGTTTAAGAATGTTATTACACTCTTTAGGCACCTGAAAAAGTTTTCAGAAGAGTTTTAAAGATCCACTGTTTCAGCTGTAAACCGACTATCATGGAGCATAAGACCTGACCAAAAATTTCAAAAAAATAGTTTCCTGTATTAACTCTCACGGGTTAAAAGCACATATGAACTACCTTCCGTTTCAAGCCGTTGTAATGATTTACTGTCGAGGTACACCGGATTCTTCTAAATTGAGATCTTTTGCACCCTTTACTGCGTCAGCCCGTACCTTGCCGAACTCATAAATTCATAATCTTAATTAAATTACCGACGTTAAATCGTAAACTTGATTTCACAAATTTAAAAAAGTCTGAACTAGAAGGGTAAATGTTTTATTTTTTATTATTCAGATACTGTTATCTTGTAACACTTATTGAAGGCTGTTAAAATATCACGTAATGCTTTTTCTGTTTTTTTGTTGGGTTGGGGAGGGTCTGTAAAAATATGTCACCACGTGAGAGATTGGGAGCAATACACAAACATTTTTACAAACACGTTGGAAAGCCTTACATAATCATGCAATTGAATTATGAAATTAATTTTCTAACAGCAGATTACGCAGTCAGGATTCTTAAAATTTTGTAGGCTTCATCACGTATTGAACAGGTTTGAAAAATTGTTTTTACTAACGATTGAGTATTCATAATTTTTACATTTTCAATTTGTCACTAATTACTGCAAAAATTACAAAAATTAAAATAAAATTTGTAAGCAAAACCTGTAGCAAATACATTTAATTCCTCTCCTGTGCTATTGTTAGATTTTACATAATTAATCAAAACCAAAGATTAACTGATTTCTAAAACATGGACCCGACCGTGGAAATAGATTGTTTAACCTTTCTCAAATAATAAAGTCCCAAGATCCCATCATTGTTGTCTCAACACCAACCATTAAGGGAGGGGAACCTGAACTGCAATTCGCAAATATAATAATAAATATTTATTGAGTTCGAGCAAGAAGGATATGTACGTAGCAAGTCAAGCAGTTTATACATTTGTATATATTTGTATATAGCCCAAAAGAAATTAATATATTTTCAGCAAGGAATTAGCATAGTTTTCCACTATAGAATTAGTAAATACTCGTATTTCGATTCATCCAATTAGTAATTTTTGTCTAAACTTAACTAACTTACTTTTCTCTTATTGAATGAGTAGATTTCACCACTGATTAGTAAAATTTCACTAACTTACATTTAGGCTCACTCCTTATCTTCGAGATCGGATTTCACGTAAAAGTTACTCTCATGCCCCTATAAAAAACTACAAACAAATTTTAAGCGCAAATGACTGAGAAAATGTGTATGGCTTTTAGCAATTGATTTACTATGGTAATTTAAATCTTTAACAAGTTTATTATACATCTGTGTAATTTACAATTTTGTTTGACACTTATATTGTTTTTTAAAAATCGTCAAATTTTCCTTAAGTGGACAATTATTGTAGCGATTACCCTATTCCAATAAAAATTTACGTATAAAATGTTTGCAAACGAATTTACTTATTTCGTGTTTTCGAACATGAAAAATTTTTTCTGTAGAATCATTTTTCTCTCTCAAGAATAATATCTTGACATAATAAATAGCCATTCAACAATACAATTGTGAATATTATCAAAAATGATTTTCAAAATATTCAACTTTCTGAACATGTCACATTTTTCTTACCTAAGGACTCGCTTCTTTTCATTTCAAGAACAAATTTATTACCAAAAAAATTGCCATTGGACAACATAAAGTAATAATTATCATTGTATTTATCCATTCTTCTAAATAAAATCACTGTTTTTGGCCTCTTTTAACTTATAAGGTTATTTTTGTCGGCGAAATATAGTTCTTAAGATAAGAATAAGTGATTTTGCCGAGAAGAAGAACCTCAGAAGTAAGAGAAGGCTAAAACTGTGAATTTGTTTATAATAATTTCAAAAAACAATGATAATTATGTTGTTGAATGGCAATCCATTGTGTCAAGATATTATTCTTCAGATGAGAAGAAATCACTCTGCAGAAAAGAACAATTTTCTTCGTTTAAAACTGTGATATAAGTGTATTTGTCTATAACAATTGTTCATAAAAATTGTTTATAGCAATGATTATTCTTATTGAAAGAAAATATATCGCTACAAAATATTATTTTTCATATAAAAAAAATTATTCCGCAGTAAAGAAATTTTTTTAAATATCTGTGCACAAAACTAATTCTACGACATTCAAATAACAACCGTTTGAGAGTCTACATGCTGGCGTTAAATCCACCTATGTTGATAGTTATTTAATTGGACGATTCAAAAAATATGTAGCTTTAAAGTCCAAGGTTTTTCCAGCAAAATAATCGTTTCGAAATCTTGCGGTTAACTCATCGCAAAATCTAGTAAATTCTTCCTAAAATTTGTTGCAATTCATAAAATCAACAGCACATCATACTCTTTAAATCTGGATCAGTGACGGAAATAAATTTTACGTAATTGCTGAGTAATCATAAAAAAAATTTACCCATGGAATGGAAATTTCTGCGAAGCTAAAAATACGAGATTCGTCGCGTGTGTTAATTTGTTATCATAATCATTCTTTGAAAAAATAAATTATATTTTTTTCGAATTTGGACCTACAGAAAAATTTTTTTTTCTTGATTCATATTAAAAGAGTTCCAAATAACTGAAGTCAATAGTACCCACAAAAAATCTAAAAATTTCACCTTCTCCCCCTCGGTAAATATTGGTCTTAATGGATACATTTTTTTCATAAATTTCCACCCAATAGGACTACACTTTGTGGAAGTTTGAGTCGATCGGAGAACTTTGGTTTTTTAGGTGGGGTCACTTCGTAAATAATGCTCCATATGCACGCCTTTTTGAATTTTGAAAATCTAACCTTTATCTTTTAATTATAATAATATTTATTAAGAGTTATTCGCTTTTCAATAATAATCAGGAAAGAATTTGTCTACACCATTTTATTTAATTACAGCAAGAATTTTGAAAATAAAAAAATTTATTATTTGATTTGGTAAATATAAAATGAAGCTCCTTGCTTTTGGATCCAGATTTAGAGAGTAAGACCTGCACTTGATTTTAGGAATTTTACCAATTTTTAGGAATAATTTTATACATTTGGCAATGAGTTATTCATCAGTCAATACTGTGATTTATACTGGGAAAAATATCACCATTATCAATCCGTCCAGTTTTCCATGTATGGAATTCCCATGCTCGGAAATTTTCATGTATAGAGTTCTCCATGGCATCCATGCTGGTTGCGCCGCCCCTGTATATCACAAATTTTATGGTCAAATAGTCGAGAAAATTGATATAACTCTAAGAAAATATCGAAAAAGCCGATGTTTAAAGATCTTTATAAATTTCAAAGTCGTTTAGGAAGCATAAAAAATATCTCAATGGCATTATTGTTATACAGGTGTTAATTCAATTGCTGCGAACTATTTATTCTTGTAACTTGGATTATATACGAAAAAAATCACCTTGAAAGAAGAAGTGTGTTGCTTCTAGTGCTTTTTGACTATATCTACGATGCGTCGACAGAATTACTTATTTTTCTTGAATGAGACTTTAGGAGAATGTTTTTGACTCCCAAAAGGAAGTTTTCATCGTTATTAGGACTACGAATGAAAAAAAAAACTTTTTTTTCGATACTCTCTAATAAACAAACTAACTCTTTGAGCCCCCATCCGAGTATAAGCGCATGAAGCACTGCTCAACTTCGGAGACTGAATGAGAATCCTCAAGAAATTCTATGTATTCTCAAATTCATAATTCTATGTAATCTTAACCCAATATTCTTAAAAAATCGAAAGCCAAGAAAATTAAGTTCATATCTAAAACGGCCTAGCGGAATCATTAAACAACTTTTTTTAATAAAAAAAGTTTACGGTAATATTTTTTCACCAAAGAAGAGGAATTTAGGGGGTAGGGTTTGCAGAATTCAAAAGTTCAAACTAACAAAATGACTAGGTAAACGGAACCAATTACCTAGGGGGTACCATTTGCAACGAAACAGTTTATTTCTTCTAATATAAAACTTAAATATGTTTTCTTTAGTATAATTCAATAAATGAATCCCAGTTAAGCTCTTGAATCATAAAAATAAAAAATCATTAAAAAAGCGGCTGACTACCCAATGGGGATCTGAAGCTTGGGACAGAACCTTCGCGTCGGTCCCCGCTGTTACGCTTTCAGGTTCATTTATGCGCCGGTAAGCAACAAATTGTCCTCTCCTAAAAGGAACACCTTAAAGTCTTCTTCTTTGATCTGATTCTACATAATCAAAACAACTTAGTTGTGTCTTTACTAAATCTGCAAACAGTTTTTTTTTACCGTTCCCTTAGCAGTGGTTTCACTAGATAGTAGACAGGGACAGATTTGTAGCTGTTGGTGTTTCAACCAGGGATACCTTGGCCTTTCATCTATAACTCTCGATTATAATCCGCACCCATAAGTGGGGGTAAGCTTCCTTATCCACAATCCAGTTTCTCCCACTCACAAGGGAGCAGAAAGCCTGGGAAGTGGACTTTTGGTGGGGCGCAGAGCGCTACGGGTATAACGGGCAACCCGGTGGAGAATCCATCGGTCATGGGAGCTGGGGTTGCTAGGAATCCAAGCTTCTCTGGCGCTTCGAAAGAAGCAATCTGTCCGAGTGGGAGTTCGCAGGCTGATCCGAAAGAATCAACTGCAAAAGCGGACACAGCGCGGAAGGTGCTCAAACAGTTGTCTCTTCCCTGAGTGGAGAATCCATCGGTCATGGGAGCTGGGGTTCCTACACCGAGAGAAAATCCGTGAGTTTTGTTCATGGAAATCTAATGATTTTAAAGCTCGGAGTCAATCATGCTTTCATAGTATGAGAATCATGCGTAAATATCTCGGCTTACTTAACATAAAAGCAGGGTATTGCTCATACTTTAAAATCACGGAGCACATGCTTCAATAGTGTTGACTCCGAGCACGAATAGCTTTGATTCCGAGAATGAATTTCATGGGCATCGGAAGCCCTCTGGATTTTGAAGTGTGAAACGATCCTTGAACGAAAATCTCGGGACACATGCTTTTCGAGTATGTGCGAGTATCTCAAATCTCTTGGCTCACATACCCGAAAGGCATGTGTCCCGAGCGTTCGGAGTATGGACAGTGCCGTGAATCTTGCGCATGGCAATCTTACTTTTCAATCATGTAGTATGAGCGTTTCAATCACGAACTTATCAAACGCCCGTGATAAATATGCCCCTAAGTTTCCTTACTCAAGAAGCATCAAATTCTTCAACCAAAATCTCAAGATCTGAAAGGATCAACTGCAAAAGCGGACACAGCGTGCAAGGTGCTCAACCAGTTGTCTGGACGTCGCTACTCTTTTGAGGGGACATACAGTTTAAGGTGGAAACCGCACCGGTCCAAGTTCGTAGACTGATCCGAAAGGATCAACTGCAAAAGCGGACAAAACGCGCAAGGAAAAGAACTCTTTGAGCAGAAAACGTGCTGTGTCCGCTTTTGGAGTTGATCCTTTCGGATCAGTCTGCGAACTCGGACCAAGCTTGTCACCCTCCCCACTGGGGCAGGCTGCTTCTTTCGATGCGCAAGAGGAGCTTGGATTCCTAGGAACCCCAGCTCCTATGACTGATGGATTCTTCACCGGGTCGTCCGTTACAGCGACAAGTCTGGTCCGAGTTGGCAGGCTGATCCGGAAGGATCAACCTGCGAACTCGGACCAGACTTGTCGCCCTCCCCACTCGGACAAAGGAGGGAAGAGACAACTGTTTGAGCACCTTGCACGCTGTGTCCGCTTTTGCAGTTAACCCTTTCGGACCAGCCTGCGAACTCGGGACCGACGCGAAGGTTCTGTCCCAAGCTTCTGATCCCCATAGGGTGGGCAGCCGCAATAGGATCCCCCTCGGTAATTGATAACGAGTATCACCAAAATTGACCCTCAATTCAGTCTAGATGGTTTCCGTGCACCAAGTGACGCACCAGGTGATTTAAATAAAATTCTACAGGAAGTCTCCTAGGAATTGATAACCAGGATCACTAAAGTTGACTCCAAATTCAGTCTAGATGGTTCCCGTGCATCAGATGACTCACCAGGTGATTAAGATAAAATTCTATAGGAAGTCTCCTAGGAATTGATAACAAGGATCACTAAAATTGACTGTCTGTTCAGTCCAGATGGTTCCCGTGCATCAGAAGACGCACCAGCTGATTAGAATAAAATTCTCCAGGAAGTCTCTAGAATTTGATATCAGGGATCACTATAATTGAGTCCAAATTCAGTTTCGATGGTTCCCGTGCATCAGATGATGCACCAGGTGATTAAAATAAAATTGTACAGGAAGTGTCCTAGAAATTGATAACCAGGATTACCAAAATTGACTGTTAATTCTGTCTAGATGGTTCCCGTACATTAGGTGACGCACCAGGTGATTAAGATAAAATTCTACAGGAAGTCTCCTAGAAATTGATAACCAGGATCACCAAAATTGACTCCAAATTCAGTCTAGATGGTTCCTGTGCATCAGGTGATGCACCAGGTGAGTAAAATAAAATTGTACAGGAAGTCTCCTAGGAATTAATAACCAGGATCGCCAAAATTGATTGTTAATTCAGTCTTAATGGTTCCCGTGCATAAGTTGAAGCACCAGGTGATTAAAATTGTTACATCCAAAAATTTTACAAAATTTGATGTAACGCCTAACTAGGTGCAAACTACCTTACCTCGCGTAATTCAGACAAGCGCCATCAGCTATAAGCAAGCGCATTACCGATTTTTCTCTGAGTTTGAATCTAATTATGGTAACTGTACTACATCCTAGGTAAAGCAGAAACCACCAGGTACTTAAAATGTGTTACCATGGTGGGATACGAACTCAGTGAATATCGATAACTTTATGAATGCTAGGTTAATGAAAGAAGCTAATTGCAGATTTTACCATT
>JAUMHM010087992.1:0-10081 GCA_032362435.1 Melikaiella ostensackeni | reverse complement strand
AATTTTTGTACTAGACTATGTATTTTCTGTTCCTAGAGGGCTATTTAGCCCTAGGGACTTATGCTAAATAAATTAAAATTAAATTAAATTAATTATCTATGGGAAATAATTATCTACTGTAGGGTGGTTTCCTTTATAACAAAAAAAGGAAAGAGAGAGTGTCAACATTCGAAGTAGAGAAGAAATGGCCGAGTTTGCGTCCACTGTTATGGGTTGTATTTGCTTTTTAACTTGCTGGCTGCATCCTCGACTCGTGACGATGCGAGCCGTGGGCAACGGCAAGGGGCGACGAGCAAGAGCGACAGGAATCTCAAGACTCCCTCGAGACGGAGGGATGCTTGCAAAATTAATGAAACTTGCAAGCACGCTCGTGCATACTGCAGCGAGGAGACCTACCATCGCCTCATAGAGGCGCCGTTATCGCGAGACGTCCTTAAACTTTTCGGAAGTATGTACGGAGACAACCTTTGCTCCCGTGAAATTCGATACTGGGGCCCACTAAGGGCAAAAGATATTCTATGTCGTCACGAATTACCGACCGTCCTATGCATTTCTTTCTCACCTTTTTATTTTTAAAGAATATATCTTGATGAAGTTTTGGAAAAAAAAAACAGAAAATCTATCAATGAACTCTCCGATTTTTAAGTCACTTTTTTGAAATTGAAGCCTATTACGTATTACATTTCGAAGAGATCTGTCAAGGCCGGGTAAAGAAATCAATAGTTTGTTATTTGAGTTTGAACAATTATGAAAAGCGATCATTACTTATATTTTTACTACCTGGCTTGTTTCGTTCATTGATATTTTCTCAAAACACATAGACTTATTACATATACTCTCTATGAAAGGAGTTTTTCATTATAGATTGAATTTCTCAATTTCATTGATACTTTTATGAACAAACTAATGAAGGAAACTGACATCCGCTGCATTTTTGGTGCTTGAATACTTTATTTATACTGATTCCTTCGTTAAATTACGTCGAATTAATAATTGGAGGATGGTAGAATAGAACTCGATAACTAGATAACAGGCTTATTGCATAAGAAATTTTTGAAAAATCAGATACATTTTGTGGTTAAATGATTATTTCAAAATATCATTTTTTGATAAAATACTGCAAACCGGGACTCGACGGTGCATATATAATGAAAACCACGCACTAATATTTCTGCATTTGAAACGCGATAGTGCTTCTACGTTTTCCAATTAAAGTTTTACAAATGTTAGTTGCTAAGCCTTTACACTTTTCTTTCAGAAGAAGCAAATATCACATGCAGAAATGCTGAATCAAGGGTGGGCCGATTTCCTTCAAATGCGTCGCTCAGCTCCATTTTGCGGTGATTAAAAAAAATGAAGAATATTTTACTCAACATTTATTCAAAATATTAAGATTATTGAATTTTGCTTTCGTCGAAGCAGAATAATTTTTTTAGATCAAACATGTTTTATTCCCATTCTGCATTACCACATCTCGGGCGAAAGTTTTTTATTTCTGTGAAACATTGATTTGATTCGACATCGCTATCTAAAGCCGATGTTGAAAGCACATTAAATTTTCATTTGAATATACTTGGTCGATTTTCTCAAAACTGACTAACTCTACTGCATAAAAATTCGTCTGCCCGTATTCAAAAACTTATTATCTCGAGATCATGTTTTTATTTTTTTTACGAAAATGGAATTCTTTATCACAATCCGCAACTGAGCCTGCTCAAACTTCAGGTCAGTGTCACTTTCGCATTGTCAACTTCCACATTAATTTCCTCAAATCTGGATAGCTTTTCTCAATCAAACACAAACAAAAATCATTGTCACGAACAATTTTGAGAAACAAATTAACTTATTACGAACAATTGTTATAAACAAATTTACTTATGTATCATTTCTGAATATAGAAACTCTTTATTATCTACGAGGAAATTTCCTCCCATCTCAAGGATTATAGCTTGACAATTTCGTTTCATCACAGGAATAGTATCCTGGCACAATAGGCTGTCATGAAACAACATAATTATCAATGTTTTTAACCATTTTTACGAGAAAATGCAGAGTTTCTAATGAGCATTAATGGAAACAATGATAATTATTGCATTACTATATCTGGAAGAATGACAAACTTTCGTGTGATAATATTATTCTGAAGATGAAAAAAGTGACTTCACAAAAAGAAAAACATTTTCTATGTTCGTGAATTGTGAAATAAATCTATTTGTTTAGAACAATATCAATTATTATTTATTTGTGATATCTTGTATTAGGCTATTATCCTTTAGATGAAAGGAGATGTTTCCGTAGCAAACAAAAAGCTTCTATGTTTAGAAATGCCATATAATTGAATCTGTTGCTTATAAAACTTACTTATTACAATGACAATTAATCTCGTTTAATTCTTGGTAATAATCAATTTATTACACATGGCTAAGTAAACGACGATACCGCATCAGTATAAACGTCACATTCAAATAACAAAAATGCAGCGAATGTCAGCTTAATCCATTAATTTGTTTATGACAATCAAAGTAATTAAGGAATTCAAATAGTAGTATAGCTATGCATGCGCGACGCTACTTACCGACCGAGCAAGGTTCTGTTTCATATTGAGTTACCGTCAGTCGCTACTAACTTCAGCCGATATGAAGATTTCTGACACGTCTTAAACCTCATTTGGTACATCAGTGATCCACTTCATCGACTTTTTCTTGAAAATGCGCATGTGCCTCCAGCACCACTACCCATAACTTGAATTACCTACGCCTAGAATTAGTTAATTTGAATTTTTCTCGAATGGAATTGTTGATGGGGCCAATTGGAATTTTTGCAAGCGATCGGAAACGAACAGCAGAGGCTGACACTGTAAAGTTAGTCGATATGTTTGTCAAGTCGGTATTACCATCAGTCGTTAACGTAGATTCATCGTCAGTCAGTACATGTTCTACATCGGATTGTGATTTCATCGGTATAACATGTATCTACCTTGCCGACATGTGTCACGCTCGTGACTTTTCATTTGAATTTCCCGCGCACACATACAATCTTACCGCTCAGTGCAGAGTAATTTGCGCATGCGCAGAGTGAAGTATATGTCATGATCGCAAGTTACTACAATTAACCTCAATCCAACTTAAACCTTACTTATAGCTTATTCGACTGATAATAATTGCATTGACTCATAACTAATAAAATTACCTTGTAACTAATGCTTAGCTAACTTTAGCTAACTAAATCTAATAGGAAAGGGCATAAGGATTAAATAGACACAAAATTAGCCATGTAAGATCAGTATCTCTCCAACAATAATCTTAACCTCGTTTTACAAAAATAGTTGAAGCTCAGTATAAAAATCTTCCAATGTACATAAAATCTTAACATAGATTTATAAAAGTATTCACTAATATTTTATGTGTCTTTCACGTAGTTCATGAATAAATTTTTGACACTTGGAGTTTTCTAGTGAATAATAAGGGATCGTTATAAACAAACGATATAAACAAACGAAAATGTGTTACGTAATATATGAACGATCCTTAAGTATTAATATAGAATATGAGAGCATAAGATCGTTCCGAACCTTATGAAGCATTATAAAACGTTCTCGAGAGGATTAAGGATAATCTTTGAGATTCTGTGTAATATGCCTATATGGATCTTCATCATAATACTTGTCTCCATCCATTTCCTCCTCATCCACTTCTTGATGTACCTCCGGCTTTTCCTTAAGACCCTCTTCCTTGTCTTTTACTTTATGTTTCCACATTGAAAGTTGAATCATATTTACGTTCCATTCCGGGACATAAAGACTCATATGGACATATTACACAGAAGTTGAAAGATTATCCTCAATCCTCTCTAGAATATTGAATAATGCTTCATGAGGATCTGAACGATCTTATGCTCTCCAATTTTCATTCCGTTCAAGTTATTTAAACGCTTTTTATCAGATAATTCAATTAGTTTCAGTTTAACTAAAATAGTTCGAAGTTAGTCTAATTAGATTTTGATTAGTTCGATTACTTTTAGTGGAATGAGTTATATGTTAGGTTTAAGTTAGCTTGAGATTAACTGCAATAATTTACGATTACTACAGGAAGTTTACTCTGCGCATGCGCAAATTACCCTTTAGTAACCGTTAGCACGCGTCGGTGAAGTAGATACTTGGCATATCGATTGAATCACAATCCGCTGTAGAAATCTGCATTATTGACTGCTGATAAATCTATATTCCTGAATGATGGTAATGCCGATTTGACAAATATATCGACTTACATTACAGTGTCGCCATTTGTTATTCATTTCCGATAACTGTTGACCTGTCAGAAATTCAAATCGGCCCCATCAATAAGTCCAAGCGTGGGAAATTCAAATTGAAAAATTCTAGGCGTAGGCACGCGTGGGTAAAGAAGATAAGGTAGATCACTGATACATTGATTGATGCTCGATACATGTCAAGAATCTTCATTACCGGTTCAAGTTAATACCGACTGTCTGTAACTCAGCCTAAAACAGAACCTTTCTCGGTCGGAAAGTGACGTCGTGCACTCATAGCTATAGAAGGTCCTCCAAGCTTTCATGCGTTTGCTTGTTACAACGCTTCGATGGCATTAAGTACAAAGTACCAGTACATGTCTTCTGAGGCCGCCATATTTTCCCTCAACACAACTAAATCTTTCGTAAATGATGAGACAAACACAAACGCATGGTGATTGTGTTGAGGAGAAAGGTGGCGCCCCCAGCGAACGTGTACTGGTACTTCATACCCAAAGCCATCAAAACTTTGTAACAAGCAAATGCATGAAGGCTTGGAGGGCCTGAGCTATACTACTTTAATCTACAGTAAGAAATTCCTGCCATGAAGAGTATATGTATGCATTAATTCTATGTGTTTCTGATAAAATCTCGATGAACATTGAAGTCGGTGAAGGAATACAACCTATACGACTTTTTGAACCGCAATATCTTTTTGCGCAGCACAGTGCGCTGTCATATTTGAGTTTCTATTTTGCTTGAGTAATGCAGTTTTATTAATTAGTAACATGAAATGTAAGTGGGTATAGGGCTTTGATGCTTTGCTAATGTACAAACAGTAAGCATAGATGTTATGGTTTTGGCCAGGTAATTGCAATTAAATAAATTGATTTTAAAATCTTTTTTGTCTACTGGCCGTAAAATCTTTCATTAAGATGTTACATTTTGAACGTTTCGTTCGTCGACGCCGGACCTCATCAGTAGTAAGACTAAAATCTTTTGAGAATGATTCCAATAAAGACTTAGTGAATCACAATCTATTACTTCAAAATACATCTATTCAAAAATGTTCAATAATGTTCAGATATGTATTAAAATACAATATTTTGTGGGCCAACACGGAACATCTATCCCCAAGACCATGGTTAAACTGCCATCTTAATTAACCAAAGTATACAATGAAAATGCGCTCTCCCTGACATAGTCAGGTTAAATATAAAAGCAAGGTTTGCTCACTAGTGTGACGTCACATTTAAAACACAAGTTTTCAATTTAACGAACAAAAGTCTACATCTGTATAAAATGATTATTTGAAGTATAATTGCAATGTATTAATGTAATTTATTATGAAACATATCCCAAAATAGACTTGAAAATATGAATATCAATATTTGTAATTAGTCAATTCTCTAAGGTAGTCATATTTATTACTAAGAAATTGTATGTCTGTTCTTGTATTCACAGAAGGTCTATTCTTTTTTAAATGATACATCTCTTTCGAAATTCTACAATTATAATTAGTTTCTGTTTCTAGAACCTTATCACCATCCAAATGATGAAAGTGATTCTCCTCATGAGAATGTACTACAAGAGATGATGTTCTGTCATCATATCTACAGTCATGTTTTTATGTTCCTTCATACGAGCGTCTATAGTTCTTCCCGTTCATCCAATGTAAATATCTCTGCAACCATCACAGTCCACACCATAAACTACGCAAGATTTCTGTCCTTTTTTAAATATGTCCTTTCCTTCATTAAAACATTTTAAATTATCTTCATTTGAGATGAAAACTAAATGTAAATTAGTTTTCTTGCAAGCTCTAATTAAACACTTTTTTTAATGTTCAGTGTACGGTATAACCATATTAAAAACTTCTTCTTTCAAAAAAGTATGTTTCTTGATTTCGTTCCATTTGAGTTTTACATTGGCTATTACCAGTTCAATTGGTCTGTTAGTGAATAGTGATGCAATATCAAGCGACACTAATTTATAGTCTTGAGGTATATTATCAATATTCTTCATGTTATTCATAAATCGAAATTATTTTTAACAAAGGTTTCTGATTTCCCCAGAACCTCTCTTATAGGCCAACTTAATAATTTAGATGAACTGTAAAGTGGGGGTCCAACAAAAGATGTGATTGGTCTCAAAGGTGTGTCAATTTTATGTTATTTAGGCAATCCCTAAAATCTAGGTGCGTGGCCTTTATAGTCTTTCAAATGTTTACCTGTTTTTTTATTATTATGATAAGACTTTTCCTCTTCAATAATAATTTTATCTAATTCTCTAGCTATTTTGTTAGTAGGATCCTTTTTTAATTCTCTGTTGTCAGTGTCACTCAATTTTTCTTCGCATTTGTTACAGTATTAACTTTTTGACATTATAATAGAAACATTTCCCTGATCAGCACGTCTAACCATTAAATCCTTGTTTTACTTCAGGAAATTTTTAGCTTCAATTGCTAATTCCAAATGTTTTAATACAGGAAAGGACAGACTTAAAAAAGGACATAAATCTTGCGTAGAAGGATCATAAACATGACTGTAGATATGATGACAGAACATCATCTCTTGCAGTACATTCTCACGAGGAGAATCACCTTTTTAATGTTGATGGTGTTAGGGTTTTAGAAACAGAAACTAATTATAAACGAAGAATTTTCGAAGAGATGTATCATATGAAAAAGAGTGGACTTTCTGTAAATACAAGAGCAGACATACAATTTCTAAGTCACAAATATGGCTATCTCATAAAATAGACTAATTGCAAATGTTAATACTCATATTTTTAAGTATATTTTGGGATATGTTTTATAATATATTACACTAATACATTGCAACTTTACTTCAAATAATCATTTTATACAGATGTAGACTTTTGTTCATTATTTTGTGTGTAGTATTCAAAGTTTACCGCCTCGCGGCCATGTTGCAACATATGACCCGAACGTAATATAATGGGTCTGTATTGAGGGTCGTGTTATATAATAAATATCAATCTAATTGTATTGTTGGGTATTGATTGAACCCTCAAACATAACATTTTGAAAACTTGTCTTTCAAATGTGACGTGATACTAATGAGCAAACCTTGATTTTATATGTAACCTGACTATTTCAGGGAGAACGCGTTTTCATTGTACATACTTTGCTTAAGATGGCAATGTAACCATAGCCTCGGGGATAGATGCATCGTGTTGACCCACAACATATTGTATTTTAATACATATCTGGGACCATGGCTACGTTAAAATTTCAGGAATTAAATATAGAGTTGATAGTTGCACTATCGCATCATATTTCGAGTTTTTCTGAAAAATTCTAATCATGTGTAACGGAATGATGAAATCTATGTGATGAGCTTGTCCTCATATCAACGTTTTCAAAACTTATATTCTTCTAAAGATCTGACGGTGAGATTGAATTTAAATTTCGAATAGATGTATTATTAAGTGATTGATTGTGATTCACTAAGTCTTTGTTAAAATGGTTCTCAAGAGATTTTAGTCTTACTACTGATAAGGTCCAGCGTCGATGGACGAAACGTTTAAAATGTAACATCTTTATAAAAGATTTTATGGCCAGTAGGCGAAAAATATTTGAAGATCAGTTTATTCAAATACAATGAGGGTACTAAATCAAACCCAAATGGGACAGAGAACGGCGCCTTGATGAATTTTCTGCCATTTCCTAAAGTTTCAGCGAAGATATCTTCTTTAGTTGAAGAATGAGAAGTCGGAAGAGAAATAGACAAGAGGGTCGGTAATTTCTTATGTCATAGAATACTATTTGCTCCTAAAGTCAGTTAACTCTACCAGTTCAAAAGCTCCTGTTGACCTATTCCGGTTTTCTCAGCTTTCTCAAATATAGAAGAGATTATGCAATTTTCAAATACTCTGGAATGAGTATGGTTGTGTTGGGGCGGATACACACAAGAAATTTATACTCTTATATTAATTACTGCATGTATGTAGGTCAGAGCTCTATTCTATTTTTTTTTTTTTTTTGAAGTAATAATTATCTAAGACTTTTTCACTTCATTCAACTTAATATTAATTTTTCGATATTAAACTTGGAAAAATGAAATGAGACTCTGGCTTTCAGTATTATTGTTAAAACAGTAATTTCGTACATTCTCACCTCTTTTTCTCTTAAAGTGTTCATGAAATAATAATCCTAGTGGTTTTCAAAGCAGGTTCTCTCTCCGTCTGGCCCAAATGGACCTTTACTACTTGCTGTTTATAGACGGACGCACAGTGGGCCGGATCTGGATCATACGAGTATTATTTTTAAAAATTCAGAATTGAATGAAAAAAATGTATAGACCATATTCAAATCAATCTAACTGTGAATTCAACCCAAAAGAGTTCTCACTTCTGGTTTTTTTCTTAATCTCATATCTGTGGTACCCCACGATGATATTCAGGCCAAAACGAAAAAAAATTCCTAGTGGGATTTTCGAATGAACTTGATTTTTTACTTTTTGCTCTGAATGTTGAACACCTTTGGACACCTTGAATCTATTACACTCAACTCTCGCGTTAGTGCGGGTCTCGGGCACTGCTTATTTTCACCACGAAACTCTTTCGAGAATTACCACAATGACAACAGTCATGTCCGTATGAACCATTTTCCATGCAAAATAGTTTGCAAAATCCCCTGGGCCCTTTTTGAAAAAAAAGTGTTTTCCAATGGTTGAAAATTGATTTCTTTTCAATAAATGAGATCAATTTGCATTTTTTCCACTTTACGGATAAAAATGTAGTAATCGATTTTAATATCATCTCTTATCAACGAGTAAACAAGAAATTTAATCAGTTTTACAGGTGTCGAGCATTGTGTTCTTGTACTGCTCTTAATAATTTACTCGAATAATGTGAATGTGTGCTCAAACCTTGTAATTAAGTCAAGTTGTCTTAAAATCAGAATGTAGGGATTTCATGGCCTGTTTGCTCAAAAATGCAAGGCCTTCCCCTATTTTTCGACAAAAACCAGGAATATGGAAAAAATACCGTGAACTTCAGGTGTAACTGAAATGCTCAAATCGCAGTAACATCGCCAAAACTTAGAAATATAGTCTAAGTATTTTTGACCTCGAGTTGTAGATGAACAACAATTAAGTACGGTTTGAAAGTCGTGAAAGCACCTAGCATATTTAAAAAAAAAACGGTGCTACAAATTCCACGCGGTATATCAATTTCATCCAAAAGCATTTCACAAGAATTACACAACTGTACAAAAACAAGTTGTCAGCCCCAGAAATCAGAAAAGGCTTACCCTACGTTGTCGACGTCGCTGAATCCGGAGCCGCTTTGGCTCCATCACGTCACATTTCATCCCTAGCCTCAAAAAACATAGAAAATCGCTGATTTCAGGTGATACATGATTCCCGTCTAAGGAAAGTGATAATATTCTATGTTTTTGAGGTCGCTCAGTACAAATCCTGAGTCGGTACGGTACCACGTACTGCCTTGCAGGAGGGCATGAGGAGGTGAGGATGAAACCGCAGTGCGTCCGACAACGAGTTGATTTTGTCCTCGTTAAGGTCGGAAAGCCATCATATTTAGCCTTGGGAGGTATAAGGGTTATCACCCCCAGGACGGCAGACTCACCTGTGATCGGACCAGGGTCCCCGATGTGTAAGTCTATCATATACTTATGGTATTTATGAATAAGACCAAAAAATCCTCAATTTAACAATCTGAAGGTACTAAATCACAAGTTGATCTTGAAGTCACCACCTCAAAACATCATTGTGAAAGAGAGCCTGATTCTTTCTGCTACGTATGCAGTGAATTCTATCCACCAAAAACTCTTAGGACAATTTCTGAGCAG